>PVJO010001551.1:0-142439 GCA_004026905.1 Hystrix cristata
TTATGAGCTTCCAGCCCCTTCCTCGGGTCAGAAAAATGACATTATTGGACGGCAAGAATGTGTAAATAATTCTATGGCCCGGTTAGAGCATCAAGCAGTTCAAACTGAGAATCTGGAACTAATGTCACAGCATGGATGTAATGCCTGGAAAGGATATAATGAAAATCTAGTTCATGTGATCAAACACACACAGAAAGAGCTTTAGAAGTTAAGAAAACATATTCGAGATTTAAACTGGCAGTGAAAGAATATGCAACTCACAGCTGGATCTAAACTGAGAGAAATAGAGTCAAATTGGGTATCCCTGGTCAGTAAGAATTATGAGACTGAATGGATTATTGTCCAACTAGAAAATGAAATCTACCAAATTAAGCAGCAACGGGGAGAGGCAAACAAAGAAAATATCCAACAAGACTTCTGAAAAGACTAACTTGCTGGGTAGAAAGGCAGAAAAATTGGGAAAAAAAAAAAAAAAGAAAGAAAAGAAAAGTCGGGCTCTTACAAAGATCAGCCATCTAAACTTTCTCTGAACCATGAAGGACAAGAGCCTCTCACAAAAAACTTCAGTGGGCAAATGTTTAGAAACCAAAATGTATGGATTCTTGTACTAATTGTGTCTGTGTGTCTTTGTGAAATAAAGATTGTCAACTTGGAAAAAAAAATCAAAGTGATCTTACTCATATCAAATCTAAAAAGTTGTGCTTACAGAGGAAGAGGGAAGAACAGAGGGCACCAGAGTCTGGAAAGGGGATGGGGTAGAAAGAAGATGGGAGCAAGAATGCTCGTGCAGAACTGTAATCCCAGCGATTCAGGAGGCTGAGGCAAGAGGGTCACAAGTTCAAGACCATCTTGGGCAATTTAATGAAGATCATATGGCATTTGTCTTTCTGTGATCGGCTTATTTAACTTCACACAATGTCCTTCAGGCTCATCCACGTTGCCACAAATGATAGGATTTCTGGTTTGATTCAAACCAAACACTATGAAGAAAATTTATGCAGCAAGGGAATCTGAACACAGACAAGATATCTCATGAGTATTTTTGTAAGGTGTCACAGTGATGAGATGGTTATGTCAATGAAAGAGCCCTTAACTTACTTCTAGAGATACACATTGCAACAAAATATTAAGTCTGAATTTGCTTTAAAACAACCCTAGTGGAGATGGGAATGAGCTGGTTAGAACAAGCCTGTGGAACATGTTAAAGTTGGTATTTGATATTCGGACAGTGATTAGTCGTAGTTCTGTATTCTCCTTACTTTCATGTACAACTGAAAATTTTTATAATAAAGTTTGAAACTAAATCAGGAACAGTATTAACTCAGTCCTATCACTATTCCATAGGATGGAAACCTGAAAGGCAGGCCATTAAATCAAGAACAAAACAAGGACATGCAATTTGCTCAGTCACATATGCAATAATATGAAACAGAAATACAAGATACATGAACAGGGAAGGCAAAATCTGCATTATCCTTATTTCAAATGATAGTTCCTCAAGACAATCTGGAAGAAATGACTGGACAATTACTAGAGCACAAGAATTTAGCCAGGAAAAACACAGTGAGGGTGTGAGGGAAAAGATAACAGAACACCTTGCCTCCTGTTGCTCAGGAATCTGGGCCCCGACACCTCCTTTGCCATGAGTCGGCTGGGTAGGCTTGTCAGCTCACTTGGTCAGGCCATTTCAGCCCTGAACCCTGCCCCTACTCCCCTCCTACCCACACCCACCGGCTCAAGATCCCCAGTGGCGCTATGGTGACATCCCAGTGGTCAGTTTGGAGCCTGGCCTCACTCCCCACCCTGCAGTATCATGGCTCCCTGACCACTGGCCACCTCCTCTTTGCCTTACATTTTATGACTCCTGCCTACCTGGTTTCCCTTCCACCTCACTGTGTTTCCAATGAAAGCCTTCTATATAACCCCTTAGATGCCGGAGCTCTCCAGGGCTTTACTGCGGGCCCTACTTCTCCCTCCGACTCCATTTCGCATTCCAAGTACCATGCTTGAGGGGACGCCGGTCGCCCCCTCCCCGGGGAGATCCAGCTGCCTTAGTATTCGCTCTTGAACACCGCCCAGGAATTTTTTCCTCTCACCTAGCACATCTGAGCATCTAACAGTTGTTCCTGTTCCAAGTGAGCTTATCAGCTTCCCTGCCCCAGAATCCACCTAGTGGCTAAATATTGGAGTCATGTGGATGCTTCTCTCCCTTTGGCCCACACAGGACCATGACTTTCACACCAGGACCCTGCTCCTCAGAATGTAGGTCACGTCAATTTGTGAGGAACAAATGCATAAACACACCTCACAATCAATCTCCTGCCTCCAGCTTGTCCCCACTCACCCCCAGAAAGCCACTCTTACTGTTTATACCTAGACGTTCCCCCAAAGTCTCATGCGCTTACAAGGGGGGGCTTTGGAGAAGTGTAGGATAATCATTAGTGGATTAGTCCACTGATGAGTTTGTAGCTAAATGATGATTTGGGAGGTGAAGCCTGGTTGGAGGAGGTGGGTCACTGGGGGCGTGGCCTGGGTCAGCCTCCACAACCCCTATCTCTCTCTGATTCCTGCCAGTGATGCCATGAGCTGTTTCTCCTCTGTGATGCCCTCTGCCATGTTGCTTGTCTTGGAGCCAGCCGACAATGGACTGAAATCTCTACAAACTATGAACTATAATAAACCTTTCCCTCCTCACAGCCGTGGGTGCTGGTATTGTGTATCAGCAAACAAGAAAGTAACCAAGACAACCACTCTCAACACTAGTGAGACTTTTCTAAGATGCAGGACTCAGAGACTTCTGCTTCAGTCATTGGAACACTGGTTCATTTCAATCAACAGCACAGTACAAGTAATTAGAAAAGCCAGACAGAAAAGCATTGTTGATCTGTTTAAAAAAAAAATCTGTTGAAACCTCATATAGTTACAAAGGCAGAGAGGACTCAAAGGGCCAAAAACTTGGAGCAGAAGGAAGCCTAAAGTAGTGAACTTGATATATGACATGACTTTTTGCTTTGGGGTTTGGCCAATTTGAAAGTAGTGAGAAACTAAGCAAAAAGTAGAAGCTGCATGGGCAGAAGCTTGGTGGAACTGTCAACAATCTTGGCCAAGTAGAGGAGGAGGAGGAGGGAGAGGAAGGAAAATATAAGCCTGGGGCCTACAGGGTTTTCAGGTAGAACTTTAAAAGACTGTAGCCTAGATGTAGGAGTGATCTGAAAACTGAGTAGCCTCCACAAAAATCAAAGCACCACTTTGAAACAGCTCTATCTCTGACTAGACTGAGGGAAGCCATCCTTAACCACCTGCCAGAATCAAAAGTAAATTCCCCAGAGAAAGGTAACATTAGAGCTTCAAATCATCTCTATCATTGCCCTTGTGAAATGTCCAACATCCAGTCAAAAATTACTAGGTACGAGCCAGGTGTGGTGCCATACACCAGTAACCCCAGCTACTACTCAAGAGGCTGAGGCAGAAGAATCATAAGTTCAAGGCCAGCTTTAGCACCTTAGCAAGACCCCATCTCAAAATAAAATTTTAGAAAGGGCAGGGGGGTGGGAATTTAACTCAGTGATAGAGTGCTTGCCTAGCAACCACAAGGTTCAGAGTTTGATCCCCAGTGCCAAAAAAAAAAAAAAAAAGAAAAGTGCTGGGGATGTCTCTCAGCACTTGCTGGGTTCAATCACCAGTACCAAAAGTGATCAAACCAAAACATTCACATATGCATCAGATCCAGGATATTCAAATTTCTCCCAAAAATCAATAAGGAAAAGGCAGATAATCCAATAGGAGGGTGAAAAAAGCAAAAGATATCCAAACAGCAAATAAACATAGCAAGATCTACTCTAATTGAAACAATGTGATCCTGGTATATGAACAGACACATATACCATGTGTAAGAACTTCATATGAAAAGTAAGTAAAATAAGGTAACAGGAAAAGCATAGGTAGGTGGTTACAAGTGAATGGGTTAACTGGGGGAAGACCAGATTTAAGGCTTCTGTCAGAACATAAAAATAAATTTTGTTTGGTCTAATTTAAATGCAAAAAAGAGCAAATAAGAATCAAAGAAAACAGAAGCTCATAGACACACTGACACACACCTGCGATCCCAGCTGCTCAGGAGGCTGGCAAGTTCAACACCACCCTGGGTAACACAGCCAGACCCTGTCTCAAAACAAACAAAACACAAAACAAAACAGGCCAGCCAGGGCATGTTAGTGACATCGTGTCTCAAAATAAAATAAAAACGGGCTGGGATACCAAAAACAACAACGAAGCAAGGAGCTGTCCCTAATCCTCAGCTCTGTGCCCAAGAGGCGGGCGGGGCAGGGACAGTGGTTACCGCATCGATCTCGTTGAGGACCTTCCACTGCTCGTAGGGCACACCCAGTGCCTCCGCCGTCTGGATCGTCCTCTTCATCTGGCTTGTCCAGACCTTCAGATCCTTGATGTTCTGGTCACTGATGAACCGAGCCAGGCTCTTGGCAAACTGAAACATATCGCGAGCCAATTCAGACCACAGATTCTGAACAGCCCTAAAGCACTATAGAGACAGGGTCCATCCACTCATGTCTGGCCTCAGAGAAGACAGGCATAGTAAAAAATAAGAGCCAACCGCCTGGCAACACACACCCACAAGGGAGATCTCGTGCACCCCCCAGACCCCGAGACAGCTCAGGCCATGCCTCATCGGCCCCCTAGTCTAGTCCATGCACCCTGGGCCACAGACCTCCCACAAGGCCCTGAGATCCCCTTAGACTGTGTGGCACAGCCATCAGCGGCGCTGCTAGAGCTCAGGTCTCTGCAAAGCTGGCATGACTCTGCCAGGAAAGGGCCTAAGCTAGTGACAGCTCACAAGAAGACCATAGATCCTGGCATTTGCTTGGTGCTTGTGATCCTTCCTACAAGATAGGAACATTCAGGACTGATTGAAGGTCATCAAGTGTACATTAGCTACAGAGTAGAAGCCCAGCCCCTCTACACACACATACATCTATCCAGCCACCCAGAGGTACCAGTGCACAAGCATGCACACAAGCACATGCACACACACACCCCACACACATACTGACCTCCCGGCCCCGTGGGGACAGTCCTGGGTCCCCACCGATCCGGCCCTTGAGGTTGAGCTCACTCTCCCCATGCCGGCAGAGGTAAATGGACCGGGGCGTCACGTGGATGTTCATGAGGTAATACACGATTCGGCTCTGGATGTGGTCAGCTACTCGGTTCACCACGTAGCTCTGACCCACGTCCATGATCTTGATATAGGACAGATCCCTTTGCAGAGAGAAGGCAGAGAGAGGCCTGTGAGCGGGGCTGGGGCCCTCAGAGCACACCTGGTCAGCCACAGGGGCCAGGAGTAAGGTCTTGCATCCACAAGCACCAGGCTTGAGTCACAACACACAGGACCATCAGCTGGTGTGCAAGTGATTGGTGGAGGCAGGAACAACATGCCACGTGTGACACACAGACAAGCCCTGTGAGACGTGCTCAGTGCACATCATGCTTCTGAAGGTGACATCCAAAGCGGTGGCCAGCCACAACATATCATGACTGCTGCTCACGGTGCCCAACCCTTCCCTGCCTACATCTGAGCTCTCAACGCAAGGGCTGCACACTGCACACAGAGCCAGTGTCCCCGGGGCTGGCCTGAGAGTGGCTGGCAAACGCTCCCTGGTCAGCTCTCCTTCCCTTTGTGATCCCTCCCCTAATACCCCAGTCCAGCTCACCCAGGGATGCCAAGAAGCTGCCACACACTGTACCAGGCAGCCAGTGGACAAGACCACAGCCCAGCTTGGCCTCTCTCTGCTCTGGACCTGGGCAGTGCTGCGGCGGGGAGAGCATGCCTACACTAGCAGCATAGGGTAGACTGTGACTCAGCCTCAGGGCCCTCTGGATGTGCCCATCTGGGTCTCCACTGTATGGACTGTGGGGCCTTAGTTTAGGGTCATTATCCCAACACCACTAGGAAAAACGGGAGCCACTTTTGCTGACAAATCCAACAGGAGCTACTCCAGACAAGCCCCTCTAGTGTGGCCGCATCACAGAGCAACAAGAAGAAACAGAAATGTGTAGGAAGACAAGGGTAAGCACGGAGGCCAGCAGGGGCCCAGGTGCCATTCAGCTCCTCCCCAACCTGGCTGCTCCTGAGCCCAGCAAGGTAGGGACAGATGTCTCAGCCCTTGACAGTCCAGGGACAACTCTGCCATCACCCCCAGAAGCCCTCCCTCTAATGGCTGTGTGTGTGCCTTGGTTCACATTAATTACATACTCTTCTGTAATTATAAAGGACCCAAGCACACATTTATACTCCAGTCTTTCACTTAATGCTATGCAACATATGCACCATCTTGTCTCTCTGTAGTTATAATTTATAAGGATGGTGTAATTTTTTTTGATGGTGTAATATTTTACCAAGGGCTACACTGTTATTTACCTAACAGTGACCATTTACACTGAGAGACAGGGGTTGGCAAACTATGGCCAGCAAGTCAACAGCAGCCAAAGGCAGCCTATAGCCTGCTTTGATAAGTTTTATTGGAATGGGGGCCATACTCATTTATTTACATCCTATTTCTTTGTACTTATAATGGCAGAGCTGACCAACTAAAACATAGACTGTAAATCCTCCAAAACCTAAGCAGTCACTCTGTACCCTTACAGTTAGTTTGTGCCTTACTGACCCCAGCTGTAAGACCCTCAGCCACACAGCCCCTGGACCATTCCACACCCCTGCTTTGCTCTTCCCAGCCACATGGGCAGGCGCCCTCCCCTCCCCAGCAGACTGCACACTGACAGACGAGCATGTGATGTCTGCAATGCCTTGGAGGCCCCTCTGCACAGAAATCAGGCTTGATTCTGTGCTGGAACAGTAGAAAGTCCTGACTCGCACAGTTCCAGATGAGGTAGCAGATGTTCTGCAAGTCACCTCTGGCCACGATTTCTGCCTCAAGGAAAGAAACAAAAAAGGTCAGACCATCTCTGCTTTCTGGCGTGGTCCCCAGCTGCCACCATAGGGAGGCCACGAGGAGGCAGCCAAATGCGATCCCTACCACCCACTCACCACAGCTGCTCTCCTCTCTCACCTGTCCAGGTCTTCGTCCAGCGACTCGTATGAGTTCTCGTAGCACTCAATGCGTCTCATGAAATCCTCGGTGGCCTCATCACTGTCCCGGTTGACGTAGTCGGGGCTGCCCAGCTTCACTTGCTGCCAGAGCCAGGCACAGAGCAGGGACACATCAGGGTTGGAGGCCAGGCAGGCCCAGAGATCAAGGAGACTCCTGGGCATGGGGGGAGGCTGGGCCAGGGCCGGGGTTGGAGACTGGAAGCTAGTGGGAAAAGTCCAGCAGGCCCCTGGGCTGAGTTTGCACACTGGTGACCCGAGATCAGAGCCCCTTGCCTTTGTGGTTTAGGCCTAGAAGCCTTTCCCCTCCCTGTCCCATCTCCCCAAACCCACACGGTCCTCCCTTCGGAATGGTTAAGGGATAGAGGGGAGTGGGGAACAGAACCCTCTGACAGGCACGCTCTGGCCTCTCCCACTGTGGGGGGTTCGCAGCAGGAGGGAGAGGGAAGGTACAGGGAGGAACAGGAAGGTATGCCCGCTTGCCGAGCGGTCAACCACACAAGTGACCCTCGGGGCACAGGCTTTCCTGACCTGCTTTGGTGACTACACTGCTTCCCCACCCAGCAAGGTTCAGGAAACTCAAATGAAGGGCAGCTAGGCACCACCCCAAACCTGGAGAAGGACGTCACTATCACCTTCTGTCTCCTTACTGTCCCCAACAAGATCAGATGCACACTCACCACAATGTTGGCAGCTATGACCTCAGGATCCACACAGATGGACTCAACAAAGAAGGTCTGCAATAAGGGCCAAAAGCACCCAGGTGGGTCAGAGGGAAGGAAGCACAGGTCAGATGCGCTCAGGGCCCGAGCCTTGTTCCCAGAGCCTCTCCCTCAGGCCCTTCTTCTAAGGGAACAGGACTGAAGACCGCGGAGCTAAAGGAGGTGCCACCCTGCTCAGGATTCTCTGCCCCTCATCCCAAATGTCCCATTCAGAATCCACACCAGCCCAAAGCCTTGCATGCATCAGAAGGCTGTGAAAAGAGCCCCTGACGGTCCAGATGTGCAACTGCCTAGCCAAGGAGGGGCACCAAAGAGGCCTCACCTTATAGCCATTCTGTTCCCCAAAATTAAAGATCGTTGCTCTCCGCTCTCGAGTAGTATTGGTTGCATCAAAAACCTAGGACCAAACTGGCGTTAACTCAGCCTCTGGCCCTGGGAAGGCAGGGGGTGCCTGAGGGCCGCAGTGTAAACATCTCCTGCCAGGGCTGGGCTTCTTGCTGGGCCCAGCTGGGCCACTGTCCTGGCTGGTCTCCTCCACTCCTGCACAGAGGAGTACTTTCTGCAATGTTCCACACACAGCAGGTGCTCAGTCAGTGTGTGGCCAGCAGAAATGCCAGAGAAACCAGTTAACCCCAGCACTGTGACCTGGATGTGGCTGGTCCCCCAAGGCCCGTGTATGGTAGTGCTCCCAAGAGGGCTGTTATAAAAAAGCGAGTGTGGCCCACCCAGTTCTCTGGCTTCTGGTGTCTAGCTGTAACCTCTTTCCCAAACACAGGCTCCAGCCATGATGCCAGAAGGTCCTCAATAGAGGCCAAGACAATGCCTGATCTGAACCTCTCAGCTTCCAGAACAGTGATCTAAATAAACCTGTTTTCTTTATAAAGTTAGTCTGCTTCAAGTATTTTGTTACAGTAATGAAAAACTGACTAATGTCTGGTGAACTGAACCTACATTTATTTACTCTCTGCAGCCCCAGCAAAGGGGAGCAGAGGACAAAGTGAATAAGAAAGGACAGAGCAGGAGATGGAAGTGTCAACAAAATGTAAGACAGACACCTAGAGACTGACTAAAAGAAACAGAAAATAGAGGTAGGATGATCACAGTTCAAGACCCACCTGGCAAGTTAGCAAGATCATGACTCAGAAAAACAGAACAAACAAAAAATCGGCTAGGGATGTAGCTTAGTGGTAGAGTACTTGCCTAGCAGAAAGGAGACCCTGAGATTAATACCCAGTACTGAAAACACAACTAACAAATACGAAAGAGGGGCATCAACCAGGTTCCCAGACACTCCAGCAAAACGTCTAATGAGAAAAACAGACTAAATCAATCAAACCCAAAAAAGAAACTTGGAGAAAATGAAAAACAGGACAAAAATGAAAAACAGGACATAGAATAAGAGGTTTTCAATTTCTATTAAAAAAAAAAAAAGAAAACAAACGAAAAAGTTACAATCATTATTCAAAGAGAAATATGAACCAGGCATGGTGGTGCATGCCTGTAATTCCAGCACTCGAGAGGCTGAGGCAGGAGAATAACCGTGAGCTCAAGGCCAGCCTGGACTACACAGTGAGTTCAAGGCCAGCCTGGACTACACAGGAGACCCTGTCTCAAAAAACAACAATGACAAAAAAGTGCAAAGAGAGATATGAAAGGATATAGTAACCATGAAAGAACAGAGTTCTAAAAATTGAAATACTCACTCAAGAATGATCACTGGAACTTAAAAATTTCAACCAGCCTGGCATGGTGGTGCATACCTGTAGTCCCAGCACTTAGGAGGCTGAGACAGGAGAATTGCTGGGAGTTTGAGGCCAGCCTAGTGAGTTTGGCTACCTAGTTAGTTCAAGGCCATCCTGAACTACATAGTAAGACCCTGTCTCAAAAAAATAAATAAATAAAAATTAAAAAATAAAAATTTCAACCAAATACTTATAAGCTAATGCTGAGAAAGCCTCCTTCAAAACAAAAAAGAGGAAATGAGGGAAAAGATAAAAAGACCCAGAAGACCCACCACAGGGCAGACTGCCTTGAAGATTCAAGAGCCTCTGGAGGAGAAGGAGCAAGAGGAACCCTCAGCTCTGTCTAAAAGAGAAACTCAGGAAGATCAGCAAATTGAACATGTCACCCTTCCCCATGGGCATACTGAAAACCATAAGACAACAGAGCAAGGTGGGGAAATTGTAAGGAAAAAGTTTCTTCCACCTAGAATTCTATATCCAACAATCTGATCTGAGTATTTTAAAAAGTCATTTCTGATATGAAAGGCACAATTTACTTCCCAAGCGCCTTTCTTAGGATGAAGCACCTGGAGGATGTGCTTCAACAAAACAAGTCTGTAATCCAAGGAGATGATATGGGGTCTGGAGGTAGGGCATCAACCCTAGAGAGAGGAGAAGGAACTCCCGGATGACAGTCAGGCCACAGGCAGCTACTCCAGACTGGAGCTGGGGACCGACAGCTCCAATGCCTGGCTCCAAGAGGAGAATAGAAGGGTAAGAACAACTAATGCATCTGAACACAGGTGCCCCAGCTCAGCCTTGTCCCACCCTCCCAGCTGACTGCAAAGGCCACCACACAGTGACTCCCTTCCCTCGCCTTGACCGGTTCCTTGAACAGCCAGTGCACGCTGGGCAGGACTCGCCACTCCAGCAGAAATCACGTGTGTAAAAGACTTAGGTGTCATGACAGCCCAAGAGGGACAGCCTACAGAGTCCAATATAGCCACAAGCCAAAAGGGCAACTCCTGTCCTAGACACGTCCCTGGTTTCCTCCTGCAGGGCTGCCAGACTTCCTGCCCAGGGCTGGCACCCAGGGGCACCCAGACACACATACTCTGCCTTCCCCCCAAGGCGCCTGACGAGCAAAGAGTAGATGTATGTGGGCTCCATGTCTCACTCCCAGCTGTCACCATGGTATCACACTTACCGCCACGTGTCCTCCCTCCTCACTGAGGAACCTCCGGACATCACGCAGGGCTGCCAGGGCACATTGCCTTTGAGAGAAAACACAGTCAGCAAAGCACTGGGCCCTGGCTGCAGGAAGGCAGCGATACCCCTACCCAAAACTGGAGAGGGGACTGCCTCTAGGCCCCCTTCTTTCTTTTGAAATTCCCCTTCTTCATTTTCAGTAAAATTTCGGTAATTCTCAGTGTCTGGCTAACTCTGTTCCTGTAAGGTGGGAGGCTATGTGCACCCAGTCTCATTAGCAGTGATGTAAAAAATCACTTTTCTGTATTTCCCTCATTGTCTCATTGTGTACAAACCCAGACTGCCACTTTGCCATGATCATGATTCCTAAGTGTCATGTATTTCCCTGACTATCAAAGTATGTCGTTATAGTCAGGGGTGTGTGTGTGTGTGTGTGTGTGTGTGTGTGTGTGTGTGTGTGTGTGTGTGTGTGGTGATGGTGAAGGAGACACTTTAGCTGTTCCCCAGGGCAACACTAAGCTTAATGTCAACTTTTGGTCCTGGGAGAGAGCACTGCCCACACCACTGCCTGGAGGAAGGAGTCAGCACTGTGGCCCACAGTCACAGACCTCTGGAACTTGTGACCCTCTTCAACACCATATCACAGGCTACACTGTCTTCAGAACATCGGCTCTTCTCCTCACTGCTGCAAAATGGATTGGCACAAGGTAAGATCTTTCCTTTTTTATCCATTTCTCCCATGAGCCTGGAGATAGATAAACTACCTTCACTTTTTCAACATAAGAGTTAAACTAGGAAGCACAAGGCCCTGAGTTCGATCCCCGGCACAACCAAAAAAAAAAAAAAAAAAAAAAAAAAAAAGAGTTAAACTAGGGGCTGAGGATTTAGCTCAGTGGTCAGAGTGTCTGCCTAGCAAGCCCAAGGCCCTAAATTTGACCCCAGCACCAAAACAAACAAAAAAACAAAAAACTAAAGAGTTAAGCTAGATCTCATTTCATTTGCGTGCCCTTTGGACTTTGTATATAAGCTCTCCACGTGTCAAGTCAAAGAACTATGCTGTGAGCCTCTCATGAAGCGAAGGTACTAAAGTGTAGAAGCAGATGCTCCACGCAGTCTGCTGGGAACCAAGAAGAAACCAGCTGGAAAACTGAATCCAGGTCCCTGGAAGGGGGCCTGCTCCCACACCTCCTTGTGACCTTTCTGCGCCCCAACAGGTCTTTCACTTAACCCTCAAAGTGCTTTCTTCTGCCAAAAACTAAATTCTGAGAGTCTAGAAAACTGTCATTGCTGGGTCACTGTGTCCTACCCGCAACGGGGCCCCAAGTACTGGTTGAAGATCTTCCACGGGCTTCTCTGCCTGTGGTGCCAGCATCTAGGTGGGAATGCAGGGTCCAGTGGAGATGCTGGGGAAACAGCCTGGGAACCCATGGGCATGCGTGTAAGTATGAATGGATGTACACGTGCATGTATCTGCTTGTGTGGATGAGTAGGTGTGAGTGTGCTATCCCTATATGCGGCCATCTAGGTCTGTGAGTGTGCATGTGTGAGCACAGCTGGGCATACAGATGAGTGCCCACACTACCCCCATGTGTAGTATGTGGCTGAGTGGGCACAGCTATGGAAGAATGTGCCCACATGTGTGTACCCAGGATATGTATGTGTGCATTTCTTTGTGTGTGTCCAAGCACATCCATACATGATGTGTGTGTACCCATGTGCACATATACAGAGTATATGTACACATGCTTTTGTGTAGTACATGATTGTGTGAGTGCATATATAAGTGTGCTTGGCATGTACATGTGCCTAGACCCACGTGTACATACAAGATGAGCACAAGTATATATGTACCAACACATGTGCCCATGAGGTATGCATGTGTGCAGCTACCTACAATGACATAGAACTTTCCCTGAACAATAAGAGCAACTCGTGATGTTTACATAAACAATATGGCTTCTGCTGAATAACCAACTTCCTTTCGGGAGCCTAGAATTTTGGAACATACCAGACACAGGGTGCCTATGTGACCAGCCCCAAAGAGAAATCTTAGGTGCTGAGTTTCTAAGGGACTTTCCTGGTAGGCAATACCACACATGTGTTGCTGTAATTCAGTGGCAGAGGAATTAAGTGCATCCTGTGTGACTGCAGGGGAAAGGATGCTCAGACTTCACCCATGCACCCATTCCCTTCGCTGATTTGCTTTGGATCATTGTGCTGTAATAAACCTTATTCTGGCTATCTGCCAAGTCCTGGGAGTCATCCTAGCAGATCACTGAGCCTGAGGGTGGTCTTTTTGTTTGCTCATTTGTTTTGTTTTCTTTGAGACAGGGTCTCGCTACATTGTTCAGGCTGGCCTCGAACTCACTATGTAGCCGAGACTGGCCTTGAACTTGAGGCAATCCTTCTGCCTCAACTTCCCAAGTGCTGAGATTACAGGTATGCCCCACCATACCCAGCTGCTGAGGGTGATCTTAAAGACCCCTGACACACTGTGCATGAGTACGCTCAGGTGTGCATGTGCACAAACAGAGTGAAGACATATGTCTGTGTGTGCACTTGCCCTTGTGTGTTGTCTGTGAGTAGTACTGCACATGTGTGATTGAGTCCAAGTATTCAATATGTGTAGATGCCCATACGTATGGGCACACACCTTCACGTATAGCCTGTGTGTACACAGGGAATGTGCACGTGTGTGTATGCAGCTATGTATACATCTCGGGGTATCCAGATATGTGCACACGAGATATGCACGTGCATACCCATGCATGTGCATAGGGGACTTGTACATAAGGGATTATGTGTAGGACTATGAATATACATGTACATGTGCCTACATATGCACATGTGACTGTCATACACTTTTCTAGACCTTCCACTGGGAGGGTGTCAACACAGTGTGGCTTTGGCGTCATCAACAAGGTATGAGTAACTGGACCTCTGGGAAGTGCAGTCCTCCCTTTCCAGGTTTTCCATTTAAAAAAAAAATCTTTTTTTTGAAACATATAGGTCAGGCTGGCCTTGAACTTACATAGCCCAGGCTGGCCTCAAACTTGTGGCAATATTCCTGCCTCAGCCTCCCAAGTGTGGGGATTACAGGCATGCACCACCACACCCAGTTCATTTTAAAAAGGTCTGATCCTTTTATTTTGCCAATTACTTATGAGAAATTTGGGGCCTAGCTAACAGGAAATGGCCCTGTGGCCCAGGGCCCGATCCAGGTTTTGGATACAGGGAGAAGGCTTCTAGGAACAGGAGAAAATATGCATGCAAAATGGTGAGGTGGCTCGCAAACTTGTCCCTGGCTTCTGTTGCAGGGTTCTGTGTTTTGCTGGGTGACTTTGGGCTAGCTCCCAACCTCTGTGGATCTAGCTTCTTACCTGCATTATTCTAGTGTCCCTACCTGTGAGGGGCAGCTTGAGTGGAGTGGCAGACAGATCTAGGAATGCTAGCTCCGTTGCTCTTCCCACAGACGCTTTGGATTCAGGGAGGCCCAGTTTCAAACTCACACCTTGAATGGCCCCAGAAAACAACATCTTGTTCTGACCTCAGTCTGCGTCTGGGAAACTAAGGCCCCACTCCTAACTGGCAAAGCTGTCAGGTCAGGTGAGCTGCTGGTCTGTCTGTGCCCACAGCTTGGGACTGATTTGAAATCTGCATTTGGTTCTCCACCACCCCCCAAAAAAATCTGCATTTGCTATGTTCTTTGACTGCTAATGAGGTAATTTGGGAATGAAGGATAATTTTTAGGGGTGAATGGGTTTAGATTCAAGACAACTTAGATTCAAATATAAAATAACTTGTTTTTTGTGTGAGACTTCTGGTCCTTCTGAGCCTGTTTCCTCGTGTGTGTGTGTGTGTGTGTGTGTGTGTGTGTGTGTGTGTGACAATGCGCCTCAAACACCAGCCCACAGAGGGTCAGCTGTCGGTCCTCTCCCTTTGATCTGGCTCCATAGCACCAAAGGACCCAGCCTTGAGTTTTGCACACAAATTGGCCAGAGGAACCTGAAAGTCAGACTCCCTCCTTGGTGCCTTGGCCAGGCCCAGTCCCAGCAATACAAAAGTACACTCGGGAGCACCTGCCCCCTGGTGACCAGAGAAGGAATATTCAGCCAGGTGTCCAGTCTAGTGGCAGCGGGGAGAGGTCCCTGCATGTGGCTCTGCCCTGAGGCCGGGCTTGATTTGGGGAAGTCATTAGAGCTGGGCCAATCTCTGCTCACTGCCCTGCCGTGAGGGCTGAGCCCAGGCAAGTCTCTGACACCCGAGGCTGAGAAGAGGCTTCTTGGTCCTGCTAAGCCCTCCCAATGGCTCTGGGTGTGAATGGGGTGGAGGGTGGGACATCATGTGCAAGCTCAGCCTCACGAATACCAGTGAGAGCAGGAACAGCTCACCCGGCAGCAGCATCCCGGATTCTTCAAACAAAACAGAAGCCTAGCCTACACATGTCAAGATCATGCCAAGCACACAGCAGATACACTCTACATGCTCAGAGGAGGGGGCTCATCCTGAGGCAAGAGAGGAAAGCCCCACCCTGGGCTATCCCCGAGGCCCATGTCAGGGAGCCTTCTAAGAGCTGCCCTCCCCACCCCTGCAGCACAGTGGCCCCTGACCTGTCCTAAAGGAAGCTTCCGCCTGTTCCGGAAACTCTCACCTCCCCTCCCACAGGACAGGGACAGACTGGCCACCAGGAGGCCACACAACCTTTCCTCTCATCCCCAAATCCATCACATCCCAACTCAACCACATCCTGAGAGGTCAAGAGACCATTTCTGTCACACAGTACAGGCAACAGGGCGGGGTTAGGCTCAGGAGCAGCTCAGCTGGAGGCTTCAGGCCTTCTCGGCAAATGGACATCAACTAGCCATCTCAACAGCAATGATCCCCAACACACTTACTTCCTGATTTTTAGGCCCTCTTCATTGTCTGGGAGGAAAAACTCAAAAGATTTGTAGGTCTTAACCATGTCCCGGCGATACTGGCCAACGTTGAATTCTGGGAGGAAGGAAAAGACTCAGCTTTCACAGAGCAGCAACCCCACCGGGCCCCACCCACCATCCGGCCTCCCCTCTTCTCCCCCCACCACAAATCCCCAGTGTCCCGCCAGAGCCTCACCCCGAGTGGGTACCCCAATCCAGTTCAGGTATCGGGTCAGCTTCTTGGAAATGTAGGTCTTGCCCCTGGCAGGCAGGCCCACCATGACAATCAGTGTTGGGCAGTTGGTCATACAAACTGGAAGGCAAGCAGCACACAGTGTCAGACCCTCTCTGCCTGTGGTCTCTTGGCCTCCTGGCACCACCTGCACCTCCTGGCATTAGACAGGACCCTGAGCACCCCCAGACTCAGTCTCAAGCTGGTAGGACCCTCTTCTGCAGGGCTGTCTGGACTCTAGCAGATCCAAAGGGACCTCATCGACCCCTCTCATCTTGACATGTACCATCAATAAAAAGCTCGGTAGGCCACACAGCTGGCTGAACAGTGCCAGGGGCTCCCCAATGCATGCAGGACAAGCCAAGATCATGCCAGGAGAGACCCAGGAGGTATTCAACGCCTGCCTCTGTCACCCAGGAACCCGTGCCCTAACCTGCTCCCATCGCACCCGACCCTAGTGACCATTCAATGCTCCCAGCACTCATAGCCCCACTGTTTGACCTCCCTGTTGTGACTTTCTTTTCATCATTAAAATTCAGCTCAAAAGCTGCTTCCTCAGGGAGTCCTTTCTCCAAGGAACCTCCACATCCAACTGACGTAACCTCATCCTCACCCTAGTCACCTCATTAACGAGTCCATTCTCTCCAGACGGATCGCTCGGGCTGGAAGCAGCCCCGCAGTGTCTGTGCCATTTAAGGCCTGGGGGCCTGGTATGGTGTTAAGTGTTCAGGAGCTATAGGCAGGAGCAGGGAGTATCTAGAAGGCTAGCAGAATGAGGGTTACAAGGGGCTGAGACCGGAGGTCCAGACCAGTACCCACAATGACAGTCACTCTGATAGCCTGCCACCACCATTCTATGTGCCAATCAGAGAGGCTGCCAAGCCGCCGGCAGGGAAGAGTCTGAACACAGCTCCCCTGAGCCACAGCCAGCTGGGACAGACACCAAGGCAGCAGAACTGCCAGCCTCCTGTGATCCAGCTCAGCTTTCAATACAGTCGAATCTGGCTTCACCTCCCTTTCATCAACCTTGGGACCTGAACCAGCAAAACACAGCAGACAAAACCAATGACCAGAGGTGGGGTACAGTCATTGCCCTTCCTCTGCTCCCCTTACACAGACTCTCAGGCCTCTGTGCCTATTCCCCCTCAGGTGACAGGGACCCCAGGTCAGCTCTACCTGGGCTG
Source organism: Hystrix cristata (assembly GCA_004026905.1). Taxonomy (NCBI): domain Eukaryota; kingdom Metazoa; phylum Chordata; class Mammalia; order Rodentia; family Hystricidae; genus Hystrix; species Hystrix cristata. Next base: position 17,108 of record PVJO010001551.1, read on the forward strand.
AGGCAGACAGGTCAGATTCCTGTCTTGACTCTGACACTTAAGGCAACTCTGAGCCTTGTGTCTGCATCTAGCGAATGGGATAATAATCCCTTGGAGAGGACCTACCACTACCTCCATGTACACTTCCAGGAAGTTGCACCCTCCGCACCCACTGCCCTTGGGACTTGCGCTGTGGAAGGGCCAGCAGCACGGCCCCAGACAGGCCCTGTCAAAAAGCAAAGGGCTCTGCACGCCAGTGGGGGCTCCATTGCTCTTGTGCACGGTCTTTGTTCAAAAATGACCCAAGCTCTGAGCCCCAGGGGAGGAAAGGAGGAGACCCCAAGGAGTGTGGCCAACGGTGAGTAAGAGGGAGGAGGAAACTCACAGAAAAACCTCAGTATTGGCTAAAGTGAGAAGAAAACAAGTTAGGCAATGCTCTGCATCCTCAGGCCAGCAGACAGTCGCGGCCTGCATGGTTTGCACAATTCCTGTCCAACTGACCAGGGCCCTCAAGTCAGTCAAGGGCAGTGTGTCAGCCACTAGCCAGGGGACCCACCTGGCGCTGGCTCCCAGGCTGAGGCTACCCTTTCCCACTACTACATCAGCAATATAGCCTCAGCATTGGGCTTCCGCACTTTCTATCTTCTCAGAGATGGCCCTGGCCTCTTCCCATGCCCCTGACCTCCTCCCACAATATTTGGAGACAAGTGAGCAGTCAGGGCCGAAAATCAGGCCTGGGCACAAAACAAGGCAATAAATTACCTCTCACCTCTGCTCCCCAAGATAAGTGCCCAAGAAATGACCCAAAGAAAACCAAAGTTCAAGTATATTCATAGCAGCTCTGCTTACAACAGCAAAACACTAGGAAAATGCCAGCAGTAGAGAAATCGCAAACAGAGGCATGACAAGGAGGGGACGCACTAGCCCTCGGCACAGGGAGCTTCAGTGTTTGGCCAGAACTGCAGCTCTGAGCCTACAAGGACCCAACACCAAGCAACAGGACAGCAGAACACATTGTCTGCAACACTGAGCATACGCAGAAGGGAAGAGAAAGACTGTCAACTCAGCTCCCTCACTAGTCTCTTTCCTGTAAATTTGCTGCAGGTATAGGAATCAAGAGGTCTAAGACACGCCTGCCAGTGGACAGAGCCTTCTCCCTACTTCCCAGTACTTCCACCAGAGGGACAGCCACAAGTCCCTGGAGTAGGTTCTGAATTACACCTGTTCCCACCTCCTAGGGCCAAGTTGGGTAAAGAAGAACTCTATAATAAAACAACAGGAAGGGCTGGGAATTTAGCTCAGTGAATACAGTGCTTGCCTACCAAGCACAAGGCCCTGAGTTTGGATCCCCAGCACCAAAAAAATAAAAATAAAAATAAAAATAAAACAACAGGAGCTGGGTGTGCTGGTGTATGCAAGTTCTAGCCTAGCTGAGGCAAGTTAGCAAGACCCTGTACCAAAAAAAAAAAAAATTTTTTTTTTTTTGAGACAGGTTCTCACTATGTAGCCCAGGCTGACTTTGAACTTGAGGCAATCCTCCTGCCTCAGCCTCCTGAGTACTAGGATTATAGGCATGCGTCACCATGCCCAGCTCAAAATTTAAAAATAGAAAGGCCTGGCAATATAGCTCAGTGTCAAGACTCTGGTTTTAATTTCCAGTACCCCTCCACAAAAAAAAACTTTTAATAATAGCCTAGCACGCTGGCACAAGCCTATAATTCCAGCACTTGAGAAGCTGAGGCAGGAGAACCAAAGTGAGTTCAAGGCCAGACTGGGCTACACAGTGAGTTCAAAGCCAGCCCGAACTACATAGGAAGACCCTGTCTCAGAAAAACAAAACAAATAAATTTTGTCACTTGCCATCTTCTGACTGAGAGAAGCATCTTTTCTGCCATGCTTCCGGCTAAATCTCCTCTCCCTGCCTTGCCCTGCCCCCAGTTCCTTCGGGTCTGAACTGAGAGGCCAGTGCTGGGGAGGGTTGGGAGCTTCCAGGCCCCTGGGTGTGGCTCTGAGTTTTATCAAGTGGGGGAAGAATGAAGGTGGCACAGGACCTCTCAGTAAATCAGCCCATGACCTGAGGACTGGAGACCACACCCCAAAGAAAACCTACTACACAACATAGAGAAGCTGCTTCCTCCTCCCTGCAAAATCCTGTGACCAAGTCAACTTCCCCTACCCACAGGTCTTTACTGTCCTTGCCGTCTCCCAGCCTAGCCCTAAGCCTATTACATAAGAGACAAAATCCTGCTCAGGTACAGGCACTAGGAGCCAGAGGGGCTGTACGGCTGGTTCCACATTCATTCACTGCTTATCTACCTTCTGCTGGAAACTCTGGGACCCTGAGAGGGGCCCAACACCCCCACACAATCTGCAGCCTCTTCTGTGACCTCTTGGGTGTCACGAAGGTATGCGCCCCCAGCCAGCCTACTCCAACATTCCAGCACAACATGATACACAAGCCAAACCCCTCTGCTCAGGCCAGAGCCACGCTTCAACCCCATACTTAGAGCTTGGAGAAGCACAGACCTTGCATCAGCAGCTGAGACCTTGCAGGTCTCTTCCCTGTAGGCCTCGGTTGCCTTCTTACCTGTGCTGGGGTGTTGGCTCTGGCTGACACATCAGTCTCAACTCTGATACATTAAGAAGCAAAAAAAAGTAATGGTGAAGAAATACTTGCTTCTACTTTTCAAGGACCTACTTATTAGAGACTCCCAGCCACTACATAGGGCAAAGGATGATGATTGTCTCATCCCACAGATAAGGAACCCAAGGTCAGCTCCTTACTCAAGGTCACACAGCTGAATGTTCCTGACTTTGAAGTCCCAAGTCCGGGTCCTCATTCATTCCCCTTTCTGTAGTAACAGCAGCCACCCTCATCAGGACCACTGGCACAAGAGGTAGGGGCCTCAGACTCCAAGCCCCCTGAAGAGTACGGAGGTCAGGCCAGGCCAAGGCCATGACTCCTGGGGACTCAGAATGTGGATTCTGGACATTGTGGTCAGAGCCACAACACCCCAGAACACAGTTTAGGAACCATTGCAACCCCTACCAGGATCTATGGTGTGTGGTCAGAGATACACACACCACCTCTCTCCCGGTACTCACTTCATGGTCAAAGCCATGGCTACAGGCCGAGCTGGCAGAGGAGCACAGAACACTCCCCTCCCTTCTCATGCATAAACTGAAGTCAAAAGCCCAGGGAGCCCCAGCATCTCACACAGTCTCCTGATCCCACGTCCACAGCTGTACCATCAGTTGTACTAGATGTCCTCTGAGGCCCTGCCAAGTTGCAATCTCATTACAATGTTTCAGTTACTCTTAGAGCAAACCTTTCTCTTCTCTGCTATGATGAAAGTTGCAGACTCATTTAAGGACAAGCAGAAAGTTAAGGAATGTTTCACCCTCCAGTTTTTTTGTTTTTGTTCCTTTTTCTTTTTTTGGTGCTGGGGATCAAACTCAGGGCCTTACGCTTGCTAGGTAAGCACTCTAACCACTGAGCTGAATCCGCAGCCCTTCCCCTCCAGTTTTGCACTTTCCCATGAACCCACATGGATGCTTACGTACCCTCAGAGGTAAAGTGGCATGGTGTCCTGTCTATACTGACCACATCTTTACTTCCCTAACGTTCTTCCTGAAATTTGGTCTTAAGGCCAATGGACATTGTCCTCACTCCAAAGACCTAGCCCATGCATAGTAAGTCTTCGCAAGTTCTGGGCTCAGAGAGGCCAAGTGATTCTAGGGCCACACAGTTCAGTTCTCTCCGGCCCATGGGCCCATTCCACTCTCTGGCCAGGAAAGAGGAAGAAAGGGGCCACGTCCACGACATCTCTAGTGGGGGCCACTAGGTGCGGAGTGGGGAGCAAAGGGGCCCCTCGCCTCCTGGAGGTGATGGTAGCCAGGCCAGGCCTGACCCCTACCAAGCCTAATGGCCCCCCCGCACCTGTCCCCACCCCCTGCTCTGCCACACTTATCTTCGGCCCACCACTGTCACTGTCACTTCACTCCCCAGCCCCCCACTTATCCCCGACTCTCTCCATCAGGCGCGATACCCTCCCCTGGCCCAGGTCCCCCCCGTACCCGGCCCCCGCCCAGGCCGTCCATTCGCCCATCCGGCGCACCGCCCTCGCTCTCCCGAGGACCCGGCCTCACCACCACGCTGGCAGGAGTGCAGGGCAGGCCGCCCGTTGCTGTAGGGCATCCAGATCTTCTTCAGGGGGTTCTGAGTCAATTCCCGCGGGGACGCCATCCCGCGTTCAGGAGCAGTCGGACGGCGGCCACTTCGGACTAGTAGCCGGGCCACCTCTGGCCACCTGAGGTCCCGCCCTTCGGACCCCGCCCCTTTTCCAGCCTAGACCGCGCTGTCCATCTTCCAATAGGCCCCGCCCCTGGACGCAAAGGTTCCACCCCAATTGAAGAGGCCCCCCGGCCTCCGACTACGCATGCTCACCTACGGTCCCTTTTTGGGCCAAGCGCACGCCTTCCCTCACGCTAGGGCGAGAATACGCATGCGCACTGCCCAACCTATGCAAGGCCCAGATTATGCAGAGCCCGCCCCGGATGCGCAAGCCCAACGCGCTGACCCAACTGTGCTGATTTGCATAAGCGTCACCCTCGGTCCCGCCCAGGGCACTGCAGCCCCGCCTCCACGGCGCCCGAGGCTCAGCTGCCGGTCGAGCCTGACCTCGGGGGTCCAGCAGCACAGGGTTGCGTGCAGTGTGGCAGGGCCTGCAGGACTCCGCGGGCCCGGTTGACCAGGACCAGCCTGGCAGGACCTGCCCTGTGACTGGCTTGCTGTCTCGGCTGGCTGTCTGTTCCACAGCGCCCCGCCCACTCGTCTGCTCTGAGTCCCAAGTCTGACCGTCTCACAGGAGCTACCAGATCAACCTCGCCAGAAGAGCTCCTCCGTCTCACGGACAGGGACACAGGACAAACCTCAGAATCGAGCTTTGGCTCCTGGGCAGCTTGGACTAGACTCCTGACCTGGAGCAAATACACGCAATCTTGTGACCAAATTATTTATGAATTCCCTGACCCCTGCCAGCATATTAATTCTCTTTCCAAAATTTCATTTTTACCAATTAAATTTCTAAGCATGAGTTTATGCATTTTGGGTGTGTGGAGGGGGTAAAGACAGTATTGAACCAAGGGTCTTCGGACAGAACTACATCCCTAGCCCCTTCTCGTTTTTTTATTTTGAGACAGGGTCTTGCTAAATTGCCAAGCTGGGCTCAAACTTGCAATCCTCCTGTTTCAGACTCTCAGAATGCTGGGATTACAAGCTTGTGCCACCAAGTCAAGCTTAATTCATGCACTTTTGTTTTGTTTTTGTGGTGCCGGGGATCGAACTCAGGCCCTTGTGCTTACAAGGCAAGCACTCTAATCACTGAGCTAAATCCCCAGCCCCAATTCATGCACTTTTAAAATGAGCTTTTATCTCTTCATCGGGAAAATAGGGTGCACAGATCATCAATCTTACAAGATTGTGGTACAGATTAAATGTGTCAGTCTCTGAGAAATTCACCCTAAAATGCATTAGTGCTCTCATTCATTAATCTCCCTCCCTTTCATCTTTGAAAAATGCTCTGGTGGCAAAGGACAAGGGAGAGGTCCAGAAGTTCAGGAACGCCTGGCCCCACCAGACCCCTGCAGGCTCTTGCCTCCGGTCTGCCAGCCACTTTCTGCTCCAGTCCTTACCAACACGGCTTGAGTTTATGTTAAACTGCCCTCTAGCAATGTCCTCCACCCTACCCTAGCAGGTCTCTGCACCCTCAAATTCTCTCTGGCCCCCCCGTGCAGTCATAGAGGATCAAGAGGCACAGAGAACAATGCTGACCTCATTTGCAATAGGTGCAGCATTACCCCCGTACCCCTCCTGCCGTATCCTGCCTTGAATCAAGCTTCCAAACCACCAAACTCTAAACCAAGATGTATCATGTACAGGTACAAAATAACCATGTTGATTATGAACATTATGTATACAATGTACCAATACATGTTCTTGGTAAAAATAATAAAAAAATTTTAAAAAAAAGAGACAAACCACCAAACTCTTCAAAGCCTGGCAAGGACCGTTGAGATGACAGACACATAAGCCAGGTGTGATGGCACATGCCTGTAAGCCCCACTGAAGTAGAAAGGCTGAAGCAGGAGGATTGCTGTTAGTTGGAGTCCAGCCAATGCTACAGAGTCAGTTCAAGGCCAGTCTGATCCACAAGGCAAGACCCTGTCTCAAAAACAAAACAAAACAAAAAGATGACAGACACATGTCTTGCCCATTTCACAGGAAATAAAGGTTCAGGAGACCCAAATACTGGAAGCGCACCTGGGCCTTCCCTAAAACCAGCTCTAGCTGCTTAGCTGCAGAATACTCTGCCTCAAGCCGAGTAGACCATTTCCTTCTTCCTCATTTTCCAGGTGCAATGTCTGCCCCTCAACCCGCCGCCAAGCCCCTGTGATTACCCATGTGGTCCTGCTTCTCCAAAGCCACGCATTCTGCTCCTGACACAGCCAGCCCCGTTTCCTGGCCACTGCCAAGGCCATCTTGGGCCAACACAGCTTCAGAAAACTCACTGCCATATGCACACAGCCTGTCCAACTTGTAGCACTCCACTGCAGAAGCTGCCTCCTCTAACATGCACGGGTACCCAGCCCCTCATCGAACCTGCTTTCCTCCTCCTCAGCCCCTCTGGATGTCAGTCAAGAGCTGGAAGGTAGGCAACCAGGAAAGAGGAGGCTGGCCAGGGCTATCTCCACACCAGACAATCTGAGCCTGATTCCCAGGAAATGCCACAACTCTGTACCCCACTCTTTCCTAGCTGACCCTGGGCTCGCCCAGACACACCCTCCCAAGGCTATATATCCATCTGGGAGGACATAGGTCAACATCAGGAGCCTGGGGCCCTCCCCAAGGCCAGGGTCTACATCTGCTCTGAGCATATTTCCCATCTCCCCTCCCATGGCCTCCCTTCTCAGGAAGGAAAATGAAGATCTGGATGGAGAGAAGGGTCCAAGATCACAGAGCCAGCCCACAGTGCAAAAAGACTCAGCAGAATGCCCAGCCTTCAGACCACCACCGCTGCACCTTGAACCTTCACTGTGCTTCCCACCGTCACACCCAGACTTTTCCTTGTTCCCTCCCCTGAAATGGTCTCTTGGCTTTCTGCACCCCCGGCATCAGTAAATGTCCAGTAGAATAATTGGCCCTCATGGTTTCTCCCTCCTCAGGGCATTCCAGAATGTGTGAGCTATCTTGTCCCATGCATAGGAAGTGTGCCGAGACATCAGTGTGTACTTGTGTGTGAATATATCCAGCTCGGTCTCTCCCTACCATGAATTTGCTTAGCCTGACCCTGGCTGGCTCCCAAGGCCCTCTCTCACTGACCACTGGACCTCCTCCCAGTATCCTAGAGTAGAAGCCACGGGGTGGCCAGAGTCTTCAACCCTCTGTTCTCAAGGCTCAAACTTTTGCCAGTCCCCATATCTGCTCCCCAGTCCATCATGTGCAACATAAAGACCCAGGAGCTTGGGTACACGCCACACGGATCCACACCCTGGGGCACACAAGCATGCACCTGCACACACAGACCCACACCTAGTAACAAGTCGCACACCCAGGCAGTGCACCGGGAGCTGCAGGCAGTACAGGGCCTGCTGCTCTCTGCTGCCCCCTTCCTCTTTATTCCTCCATTACACACTCCAGTCACTGAGGGGCAGGGGGAGTTCCCAGGAATCACAACTTCCTCTGGCCATTTCCAGGAAGGACTGTCCCTTGTGACTCCCTGGGCCCAGAGGTCATTGAGTGTGAGGCTCCAACTCTGGATACAGCTGTATGAAACCAGTCTGTCACCCTGATCTGCACTTCCTGTTTCCAGCCTGGCACGAGGCACACAGTAGGTACTCTAAGTGATTTAGGACAAGCCAGGGCACAGAGAAGGAGCTCAGACAGGCTCCTGAGCAAGACAGAGTACATAGAAGGCCCTTAGAGATGCTCAGGACTAGCGCAGGGTACACAGTAGGTACCCAGAAATGCTGACTTTGGGGCTAAGGCCATATCGTACAAACGACTCTCCAAATGAGCCTCTGGGCCTCCCCAGTCTGAGTGACCCCTTGAGGAGGACTTAAATGAACAGGACCCCTTGGAGACCAGCAAGGGGCAGAGTAGGAGGGCCTCAGCCAGCTCCAGTGGCTGCCCCTCCCCCTGGGCTGAAGGAAGGCACTATTTATAGTTTCCCCTTGGCCCAGCCCCCTCTGCCTTGCAAGAGGACAGTGCTCCCACCCCTCTAGGCCACTGACAGTCTGATGTCCTCTCGGAGCACCCAACATGTGGAGATACAACCGACACTCATTCCCGCTCCGCACCACCCTCCCTGCACCGGCTCTTCCCCCAAACTCCCATCCTCCCCACACTGCCCAATGCCTACCCTGCCCGCTGCTCCCCGGCCCTGGGTTGCTCAGAGAGCGGCCTCTTAGCGTGCCTCTGTCCATCCTGCCACCGAACTGGCCAGGGCCACCGCCCCCTGTGGCTCCGGGGGAATAGGGTAACCCCGCCTTTGCCTGCCTCAGGCAGGCTCTGAAGAAAGCAGCTCCGCCTCTCGGCCCGCCTGCCAGGGCTGCTTACTACTGTGAGGTTGACCAGGCAGGCGGCTGCACGCAGGCGGGTACTGCCTTTCTCCGGTCAAAGCTGCCCAGGGGCTGCCTCGTCTCTGGGCAGAGCTTCTACCCTCCATGCAGTGCCTGCCCCATTCTCAGGCAGGCCTGCCCACGTGCCAGATCAGCTAGCTCCCGCCCAGCAATGTTGTGTGTGTATGCAACAGGTAATACCTACTCCTAAACTACTAAGGGGCCAGGTCAGCTGAGAGTGTGGGGAGGAAAGGTGAATGGGACAGCAGAGAAAGTAGCTGTGACTCAGCCCTGATGTGCTTGTGATGGAGTAGTCTCAGCCGTCCCGTTCTCTGATTACTTGACATTTATTGCCTGCCTTTCTCAGCCAGCCGCAGCCTTCACACACACTGTCACTCTTCACACACAGAGCTTGGTGGCATCGCTCTGCTTTACAGATAAGGAGACTGAGGCTCAGGAAGGTGCCGTCTTTGCCCAGGACATTTTAGCAAGGAAGGGGCAGAGTCGGGCTGGAGCCCTGGCAGCATACACTCGCTCTCCCCTGAGCCACAGGTGTCCAGGGTGAAGGCTGGGTGTGTAGGCATACGGGCAGGATGGTGGCCAGCCACGTGTTGTGCGTGCCTCCCGCAGGCTTGGGGGATGACACTCCCCATTGCTCACACACGCTCACAGTTCTCGGAAACTTGTAACGGGCAGCACACAGAGACTCAGTCACATGTACACACACATCCACGAAGCAAGGCTGTCACGGGCAAAGTTTCCACATATGGCTGGCCATCTGTGCCTCAGGGGTCCCCATCCATCTCTGCAAAACACTCGTATGACCCTCAACCAGCACTCTCTGGGTGGTGCCCATGGGGACCCCGATGTGGGCCTGAAGCGGTGGCCTCAGAGGCAACCCTGGGTTCCCGTATCTCGGCTAGAGACCGGAACGTAACTGTGACGGAGTGCGACAGCGTGCAGTTCAGTGACTGCAGGGTGCCCAGATATGGCAGGTTCCACGTGGCAGGGCCCTTACACGGTACTGTCCAAGCTGTGCAGACATACTACAGGTCCGGGGGCACACGGGTTTGCAGGGCTCCACACGGCAGTGACTCAATGAAGCAAGGGACAGGCCACACAGATACACTGCATCTGTGAAGTACTCCATGAGGTATGACGCCACCTAGCGGGAGGTTGCTGGAACAGCATCTAGGCACAATCAGCAGAGGCAGCATTGTCCAGCTGTTGCTGTCCGCTGGGTCTTCCCATCTGGGGTCACTGCATTGCTAAGACCCCTTCCTCAGGCTCAGCGGCGGCCAACATGAGCCAGGATGTGGGCGTTGGCAGCAGCCTGCTCCCTGACAGCCCTGGTCTGGGCCTGGTCTAGTAAGATGTGCAGGAGGCCGAGGGGGACATCCAGGGAGAGGGTGATGCGTGGGCCAAGGCGGGGGCCAGGGCTGGGGTGGCCCCCGGCAGAGGAGAGGCCTGTGGTGGTAGCTGAGGGGCTGACTGCAGTCAGAGGAGTGATCCGAGAACAGTTCTGAGGGAAGATCTGGAAGGCTGGGACGGGGCTCACTGGCTCAACCAGGACCCAGGCCAACATCAGAACCATTAGCACCCACGGAGCCCGCCTGGTCATCATGGCATCAGGCTTCAAGGAGAAAACACACAAGGGGCAAAGATCTAGTTAGCTATGCTTTATATACAGACCCAGCTGGGAAGAGCAGAGACAGAGAGGAAGAGATGAAGAGAGAGAGGAAGAGATGGGGGGAGAGGAAGAGATGGAGAAAGAGGAAGAGATACAGAGATGGAGAGGAAAAGATGAAGACAGATGGAGGGAGAGAGGAAGAGATGGAGAGAGAGAGAAAAGGTGGAGAGAGGGGACGAGATGCACAGAGACAGGAAGAGATAGGAAGAAATGAAGAGAGAAGAAGAGATGGAGGGAGATAGGAAGAGAAAGAGAAGAAAAGGTGAGAGGAAGAGATAGAGAGCGGGAGAGAGAGAGAGAGAGAAGAGAGGAGAGAGAGAGAAGAGAGAAGAGAGAGCCAGACCGAGGACAGAGAAAGGCAGATAGAGATGAGATGACAAGAAGAAAATCAAGACAGAGTCAGACAGAAAAGGGGCCAGACAGACAGAACGGTTGAAAGAGAGTGAGAGAGACAGAGAAAGAGAGACAGAGACAGAGAGAGACAGAAAGAGAGGGGGGAAGGAGGGAGAGAGAGAACAGAAACAGAGGAGAGGGAGAGGGAAAAGGAGAGGGAGATGAATAAGATGGATGGAGACAGAGCAACTTAGGAGACTGGAAGAAAAAGAGAGACAAACCATTCCAGAGACAAACAGCATTATGGAAATAAAAATTCAGAGACAGAACAAAACAGAATGACAAAAAGGGAGACAGGACCAACTAGGGAGCTCACAGAGAAGGAAACAAAGATCCCAGAGCCTCCCAGGTCCACTCAGAGCCCTAAGACCCTCCTATCACAAGCAGACGCCAGTCCTACCACCGCCGTCTTCTGCGTTAAGTCAGGGCTGCAGGGGCTGCTGCCAGGTAATGCTGTCTGTCCTGTGGTCCAATCCTCAGCTCCACTTCAGGGTCCGTTTATCTCCCCCAGTCCCCGAGGTGGAAGCTGGGGCATATTTCAGGGTATGAGGCAGCCCCCACCTATGACTCAGCCCCTCCTGCGAGCAGTGAGGACACGTCCTCCCTCCTACCCTCTCTCTTTGGAGGGACAAGCTGGGCACTGAGGCTCACAGGACAATAACTAGGGCTTGGCAGCAGGACTTCTACCCATGCTGAATAACACTGACCCACCACCAAGGAAAATATGTCCCCCAGCACAAAGAGTCACACATACACACACAAAAAAAAGTCACAATGAGGGCTTTTAAAACAGCAGCTTTAATGCCCCCCAGAATCAGCACCATGGTATCACAGGCTTGGGTCAAGGGACCATCAGACACTAGTCACATCTGCTCCCTGCCCACAGCCACCCCCACAATGAGTCATTTGCCACGGTGGGAGCTTGTCCGTGGAGGGGAAGGCTGGACCCACAGGACCCAGTCACTGGAATAACGGACGTGCACACCACACTCACATGCACACAGGCTTCTTAGCACCAAGGGGAGGGACTGCGGGCCCGTGCTGAGACCCCAGCTCCTCGAGGGGACACGGAACACCAGCTCGTCACATGGGCCTCAGCTCCCAGCAGCACCTGGGCAGAGCAGGTCAGAAACTGCCTTCCTCCTCTGAACCCCTCACCAGGTTGGCCAGGAAGACAGGCAGCAGAGCACCCAGGGGAGGGAGCTGAGACCCAGCAGGGAAGGGCTGTGACTCAGAGAAGGGACCCACAGGAAGGTCTTTAAAGGAGGGAACGTGGGGAAGGACCATGGGGGACAGACCACAGAAATACACAGATGTATTTCTGTGTAGCGCTCTTTGATCTGGGGATCTGTCCCAGGTCCTGCATCCGAGGGCGCGTCTCACCCTGGACCTTTCTAAGGCCTCTACTTCCAGGACGGATCTGGGTGCCTAGGCCCTTGCTGAGGTGGATGTAGGCCCCTACCTGTTCGTGGGCTCTGGACCATTCGTGGTGGGCAGCGCCGCTCACAGGCTTCCCGGGTCCCAAAACGGTTGGCATTCCCTCCACAGCCACCATACACGAAGGGGTGACAGCCCTCTTTGCCTCCTGGCACAGCCCGATGGTACCAGCGCAGAGTGTAGGCAGTACAGGAGCCCTCATCCAGCGGCAGGGAGCAGGGGTCTGGGGCTGATGGGGTCGGGTCAGCAGGGTGGTGGGTGTCCAGGTGGGGTTGGGGGCATCAGTGAAAGGTAGGGATTAGTTCTGCCTGACCCTACCTGAGACCCCCTGGCTCGCACCTTCACTGTCCCAAGGACCCTCAGGGTCTTCATATTCCTCTACCGAATATTCCGAGTATTCAGAGAACTCATCATCTTCAGGGGGCATTTGGTCTGCGAGCAGGAGGGGTGTGCTGTGACAGGGCAGCTGCTGGCCCTGGGACAGGGTGGGCAGTGCCGATCCCCCATCCTGTGCACACAAGGTGCCTACGCTCACGCCCTGCATGTGGAACTCGTGCACATGTCACGTGCCCAGCATGCATAGGCCCCCGTGCGCATGTGCGTGCCCAACCAGTACAGGATCCAGGGTTCAGGTGTCCTCACCGTCCTCCTCTGTGTGGGAGACCCGGAGCACAGGCACCAGCTGGTGACTCCGGGGGCCAGCCGTGTCCGCAGCGTAACTGGGGAGGGGTCCTGGAGCAAAGAGCAGGTGACAACCCTGGTGATGCACTGGGGCTCGCGTGGACAGCCACCCAGCCACACCCCTGCCGAGAGGACCCAGGCCACAGCCCCAGGGGAAGAAGTTCTAGGTAAAGAAAACTACTCACGTGATCCCGATGCAATAAACTGGCCCTGGCAGGCTGGAGGGGGCAGAGAAGGGCAGAGAGCAAAGGAAAAGAGAGTAAGAGACAGACAGAGATACACACAGCACACAGCACCCAGTGGGTTGAGATGTGCAGAGAGACAGCAGTCAAGACAGTGACGGAGACAGAAGGAGGGAGAAGAGAGGGTGGGAGGAGGAGAGAGGCACAGGAGGAGAAAGAGAGGAAGAAAATCGGAGGAAAAGCAGGTAGGAATGAGAAGTGGGGGAGACAGGCCGGCAAAGGGCAAGTGACAGAGATAGAGAGAAACAGGTGGGCACAGATAGTGAACAAAGTCGCAAACAAGACATGGGAAGAGACAGAGCTTTACTCTGATGCCCCAGGGTCATCATGGGTCCCCTCCCATGTCCGACCCAGTGGCCCAGCTCTACTCCCTCCTCCACCCCCCTCCACAGCCATGCTGGAACACTCTGTGGCCACCCATGTCTGCCTGTGTATGGCCCTTATTGAGAGAGTGTCTATCAACATGTCTGTCCTACAGCGTATGTGTCCTGTGTGTCCCCCCATCTCCAGGACCCTGGTCCCCCCTAAGGTCTGGGGATCAGCTGGCCCCTTCCTAGTGACTAAGATGGAGAGGGGATGGGGTCCTGGGGACTCCAGGCTAGGCCCACTCACCACAATGCTGACTCATCTCTTGACGCACAAAGCCCCGAATGTCATCCTCCTAGGAACACAAGACCACAGTGACGAAGAAAACCCATGAATCACGGGAGTGACAGGGCCCATAACATGGGGGTCAAGAAGAGACCAAATCAGTGAGGTCCAGGACACAGGGGTCAGGGTTCGGGAAGCAGGGCCCAGCCACCAGGGCTGCACGCACCGTCATCGCAGCTTCTCCCTTCTCGCCACGGGGGCCAGCAGGACCCGGCCGCCCCTGTGTACAACAGATGGGACCGGGCTATGACCTCAGGTCTCAGGGACACCAGAGTAACCCGGGTCTCTGACTCCAAGTCCAGGAATCCCCACTCACCTGTTCTCCTCTCTCACCCGGGGTCCCAGGGGGCCCAGGGGCCCCTGCCACACTCTCTCCAGGGGGACCTCGCTCACCCTGTTAGGTACAAGGATCAAGTAAGCAGGGTTATCAGTGGAAATTAGAAGAGAAGCACGTTGGGGACCATAGCTTCAGAGGTTGGGGCAAGGAGATTTGAGGATGGGGTGCAGGGTCAGAAATCGGAGCAGTAGGAGGGATAGGGAGGGCTGGGTAGAATGCTTACTTCCACCCCTGGCACTGAAAAAAAAAAAAAAAAATGGAGAAGGAGTAGGAAAGTTCAAGGTCAGGAGTCAGAAGGGGACTCTTACCTTCTGGCCCTGAAGTCCTTCAGGGCCTTTAGGACCAACACTGCCAGGTGGTCCGGGGGGACCACTAGAGCCATCACTGCCTCTAGGACCCGGGAAGCCCCCAGTTCCTGGGGGTCCCTGGGAACAGACAGGACAGAGTCAGTGAGCAGAGCCCCAAAGATGAACCCACTCCCAAAGAACACCCCCCCAACGCATCACAGCCTTGACTTTAACTTACCCGCTCTCCTTTCTCGCCCTGGTCACCCTTGGGTCCTGATTGCCCATCAAAGCCTCGGTCACCCTGGGTACAGAAGAAGCATGAGAGACACCCTGCCCTGACCTCTCTTACTGCCCATGAACACCTTAGCCCAGTGCCCCTCTGAGACCCTAACAATTGTGGTCCCCATGACGCCAAGCCCACTGTAACCCCCCGCCCTGATGCACATAACCCCCTACTCCACTTCCCACCCTTTCAGCCTCTCTACTGTGATCCTAGCCCTCTCTGTAATCTCAAGACCGCCCCACATCACCCCCTAATAACCAACCCTCCACAACCTTTCTTGACTTTAAACCTTCATGACTTTATAGGGTTTTTTCTTTTTCTTTTTCTTTTATTTTTTGGGTTGTTTTGTTTTGTTTTGAGGTAGGGTCTTGCTATGTAGTTCAGGCTGGCCTTGAACTCACTATGTAGCTCAGGCTAACCTCGAACTCAGGGCAGCCCTCCCTCCTCAGCCTCCCAAATGCTGGGATTACAGATGTGCACCTTCATGGCCTTATGGTGACCTCTCCTGCCCTATCCTAACCCCCATTATATTCCCCGTTGAGAGACTCTGTACCTTGGGACCAATCAGGCCCTCTTTGCCAGGAGCCCCAGACTGGCCTGGCACACCAGGCTCACCCTGGAGAAGAAAAATCATGAGGTTGGCCCCGGCTCACCCACCCTCTGCTTATTCTGGGAGTGCCCCACACTCACGATCTCTCCTTTTCGTCCTGCCAGCCCAGGGCGGCCTGGGAGACCAGCTTCTCCCTGCAGCCATCAGGAGGAAGGGTCAGCCTTGGGTCCTAACCCCATGTTCCCCACAGCCCTGTTACCTTTATACCTTGTCTCCCTTCTCGCCATCAAGGCCGCAGGCTCCCTTCACCCCTCGCTCACCCTGAGAGAGAAAAGCAGATAACAAAGCAACTTCCAGACACTTCACGCTATGAGCCTTGACCCTAAAGCCAACTCTCTCAATCGATTTCAGGTACTCCAGCCTCTGACCTGACACTCACAATCCTCCTAGGGTACTCCAGCACCTGGCCCCATCCTGCACCCTTCCCAGGCAGGAAAACAAAAAACAAAAAACAAAAAACCCCAGTTCTCCTTTCCCACCTTGATGCCACGGGGACCCATGAAGCCAACATCTCCTTTTTCTCCCCGGAAACCAGGGGCTCCATCTTTTCCTGGGGGTCCCTGCAGGGGTCAATACAAGGTCAAGGGAGGTCAGTGAGGGATAAAAGAGGAATCACCTGGATTGCAGGCAAGGAACATCATGGGGTGACATAGAAAGGGCAAGGTTTTCCAAGGAGACAAGGGTCACCATGGGCATGGATCATTAGGGGGTCACTGTGGCGGTGACTGGGCAATAGGAGAACACCATGAGATGTTGGGTCATTAATAAAGTCAAAGGCTACATGAGCGGGACCACTACAGGGATGGGGCCCTGTGGGGGCAGGGGTACCTGGGAGGGCATCTTACCGGGTCACCAGCGGTCCCTGGAGCCCCAGGCTCACCCTGTGGGGAACACAGATTGGGGTGAGCCCTTCAGTGTGACCACCCCAGGCTGGCCTGGTGCACAGGCAGCTGCTTGGCGACCCCAGGCCAGGCCCCAGTCTGCACACAAGTCCTGTGCAAGTACCTGTAGGCCAAGAGCAAGGGAACCAGGAACCCTCCCACACTCAGGGACAGCCAGGGGTGTGTGATGCGTGACTGGGTCTGGGGCAGGGCTTGCCTTGAGTCCTGCGAGTCCACGAGCTCCCACTGACCCAGCCATGCCCTTCTCACCAGGTTCCCCCTTGGCACCCTGCAGGGGCAACCAGGAAAGGGCCAGAGTCAAGACCAGGCCAGAGGCTCCGAGGATTGTTCCCACTGCACATCCCCAGTGGCTCCTCCCTCCACCCTGGCCCTGGCAGGATGGAGTCAGCACTAGGATGCCCAGAGTAGCTCATTCCTCACCCTGGAACCCCCTGTAGGGGGCCCCTCTCACTTACACTGGGCCCCTAACCTCATACGGAGCACACCCAACAGTCAAAGAGCTCCCTTCCTGCCCTCACTGGAGGGCCTTCTTCCAGCCTCAACACTCAGTCTACAGAAGTCCCTTCCCTTGGACCCCCAAAACAGTCCCTCCCTCACTCCCCTCCTGCCCACGTAGACTCTCTATGGAAGCCCCACAGCCTGCAGGACCCTATATAGAGGACCCATTCTACTTTCTGTACCTTGTCACCAGGGTTCCCACTGTCTCCCCGAGGTCCTTGGTCACCGTCTAGGCCCCGAGGTCCTCGGTCACCCTGGAGCAGAGGTCAGAGGTCAGAGTCAAGAACTGACAGCCCCTTATCTTCCAGGGAGGTGAGAGACCTCAGCTCGCCGATCCCCTGGCCCAGCCCCCGGGAGCCCCTCCCACACCACAGGTCCCACTCTGCACATGAGCCAGACCCCTCACCATGTCCCCCTTGGCACCCCGTGGTCCTGGAGGCCCCTCGATCACAGCTGAATCACCCTGAGGAGGCAAGGAACAGTCAGAGCAGTCAGGAGCAACCCAGCCCCCTGCTCCTGCCCCACCCCATTCCCACACTCACCTTGTCACCCTTTAGGCCTGTGGCTCCGCTGTCACCCTATTGGGTGGAAGACTGTGAGGCCCACACAAGACAGAGCCCCCAGTCCTGAAGGCCCATCTCCACCTCCACGCACCCTTTTCCTCACATTCTTACCTTTTGCCCTTGGTCCCCCCGGCTGCCTGGGGGCCCCTGTGTGAGAGAAGATGACTGAGCTATGGGAATTTGGGGGCATTAGTGAGGAGCAGCTCAGGGGATAAGGAGAAACAGAACAGTATAGAGAGAGACTAAGGGAAATGGAGAGGATCAGGGGCTGGGGCAGAATGTAGTGTCCTAAGGGCATAGAGGATGCAGGCAGGGCCATCACTGGCAACTTCCCCAAGATGACCTACCATGAGTCCTCGGGGTCCCTCTTGGCCAGGGTGGCCATCTTCACCCTGGATGGTTACATTAGGTCCATTGACTCAGAGGTTGGAAATCTCAGGCAAGACTTGTAATGAAGGGATCAGAGCCGTGGCTCCCTGGTGCAGGAGAAGCCATACGTACCCGGACGCCTGGCTCCCCGCGCTCTCCTTGGGGCCCAGGCAGCCCTACACCAGGGTCTCCCTGGAGATAAGCAAGACATCAGGGATCAGGGAGGGGAATCATAAGTAAAAAGAAGGTCAGGGACGGATGGAGGGGTGACAGGGCACAGGAGAAAGCCATCAGCACTACACCAACCTTGTTTCCTTTGAGTCCAGAGGCTCCAGGCACTCCCTGTGGGTCAGAGTGAGGTGAGAGTCCTGTGGTCCTTGAAGCGCACACACGCACACGCGCGCGCGCACACACACACACACACACACACACACACACACACACACAGTCTAGCAGGGGGCCTAGTCCCTACCACACATCCTATCATAGACCATGGGGGCACTTCTACTCACTGGTGACCCTGGCGGTCCAGGTGGCCCCAAGGGGCCTGGGGCACCTTCTCTCCCTGGGAGTCCTGCCAAACCCTACAGGAAAATGGGTCGAGAAGCAGAGAGTGACTTGAACCTTCCTCCTCCTCTTCCCCTCGAGACTAGGAGGCCCCAGGGTAAGTCTCGGGTATTCTCCTCCTCACCCACTACCAGCTTCAGAGATCTCGAAGTCACCCAGTCCCAACCATCTGGGCCCCTCACCCGCTCTCCACCAGGGCCTGGCTGGCCCATCTCTCCTCGAGGGCCTGTCTGACCAGGGAACCCGACAATTCCAGGAGCACCAGGGGAGCCAGGGGGGCCCAAGTCTCCCTGAAATAGAGATGGCAGAGGGAGGAGAGGTCATTGTGGGATCCGTTCCCAAGTCTAGCCCCAGAATTCCTTCTTCTCCCAGCTCCAAGAGCCACCCCACAGTTGCCCCAGGGCTGGTGGTGGGGTATTGACTTACCTTTATACCTGGAGGACCAGCTGGACCGGGAGGCCCTTGGACCCCAACTCCTGGGTCACCCTTTGAGGGAAAGGGGGGTTATATTAGGTTCAGAGAGTCTCAGGACCATGATCCTCAGCAGAGATCCTTCCAGGTAAATGTACCTTGTGACCTTTGAGCCCAGGAGCCCCTTTTTGACCCTAAAAAAAAAAAAAAAACAAGGTGAGCATTTGAGAGGGTAGGAATATGAGCACCAAGCTCAGAATTGGCCAAAAAATATTCCCAAGGGAGCTCAGATGCGACACTGAGCCCACAGGAACTCAGACACATGACCAAGGACAGGCTCGCGGGAGCTCAGACGGGACTCCAGGCTTGTGAGGACACAGGCCAAGGGAAGCTCAGATGTGATCACAGATCTGTGGGCAACCAGGCATGACCACAGGCACATGGAACTCATGCAGGGGCACAGACATGCAGGACCCTAGATGGTAACTCTGCCACATCCACTCCCGGAGAGCTTAGATGTGACCACAGATGTGTACTTAGACAGATGGACCAGGAGCCAGGAAAATTATAAACACATGAGCAAGGAGAGACCTGGGAGAGCAGATAGGAGCACACGTGTGTGGGCTCAGACGTGGGGAAGAACAGGAGGACAGGAACACAGAAGCCACGCTGGGACCCCAGGCCCTTGGACGGTGGAAATCAAGAGAGCGTGACCCCCTACATGGTCCAAAGTGCCCCCAGAATGACCCCTATATCCGTGGCCACACACCTCAAGCCAAGCGTGGACCTGCCCAGACCCCAGACTCACATCTTCCCCAGGGTCTCCAGGCTCCCCTGCACTGCCGGCTTCACCCTGCACAGAAAGGATGGTGAGGGGCTCTGGCCAACCCCTCTCTGCCCAACACTCAGACCAGGGGGCCAGGGCCCACTCACCTTCTCACCCCGCGGCCCCGGCAGTCCTCGGTCGCCTTTGGGCCCCTGTAGCCGCAAGGGTCAGGAGGCAACACAGACATCACACAGACAGCTGAGACTCCAGGAGGGTGGCATGAGGCCAGGGGTCAAATGTGGGACTTTTTAAGGAAGTTGAGGGTTATGAGGGTTGGTAAACCATGAACCAAAGGCCTGCAGCTGTTGGAGGTGCCACACTCACCGGCTCACCCACCAGGTCTCCAGCAAGGTATCCCGGGGCTCCCTGACAAAGGAAAGAGTTGTTGGGATTCCCAGCCCCACCCTCAGCGCTCCTCCCAAACTCCCACTTGCTTACCTTCTCCCCCTTTGCTCCAGGAGGCCCGACCACCACCTGCGGGGAATGCTGAATGAGGACCTGGCCACCCTCCTCCCCGCTCCCACCCCATGTGGGATTCGGAAACAGGCTTGGGGGTGAAGCAGAGGAGCTGGTGGAGCAGGTGGAGGTCAGCATCAAAGGTCACCTGTCCAGGAGGCCCCATGGGTCCAGCTTCTCCTTTGGGTCCAACAGAGCCGGGCAGACCTGGTGACCCCTGCAGCAGAGCGTGTGAGGAACTCAGAGCCTCTACCCCACCCTGTCCCAGCTGCCCCACACCTCATATCCAGGCATATGCCTGGGCGCAAGACCCCACAACACATACCGGCACACCAGGGCCTCCTCTGTCTCCATCCTTCCCGTTGGTACCGTCACGACCCGGGGCTCCTGGCTTCCCGGTTTCCCCCTGAAAGAGAAGAGCTCAGTCAGGACCTGCCAGCTGACCCTTGAGCCCTGGAGCCTAGCCCCTGACCTCCAGGACTCACCACTTGTCCAGGCAAACCTGGTGCCCCCTGTGGACCCTGAGGGGGAACAGATATGAAAGTGACACAGGGCAAGGAGCACAGGACACAGGAGAACATGGAGCCCCGGGGTAGTCACAGTGCCTCTGCAGTGGCCACACTGACTCACTCACCACAAGGCCTGAAGGGCCAGGGGGACCAGGAAGTCCCACGGGTCCTGCAGGTCCAGGCAGGCCCTGGAGAAAGAGCACATTCAGGGCAGTGCCCACCGGCCATCTCCCTGTGACCCCCCACTGTGAACTGGACCACTCACCCGTCCCGGGGGTCCTGTCTCTCCGGGCTCCCCCTGCAAAGGAGCCAGAAACCTCAGGAGCTGAGCTCGCATAAAGTGACTCCCCGTGCTTATCCCCCTTGCAGGCAATGACCTCCCAGGAGGTTGGCATGCTCTGGGTGTGAACAGGGCCCACCCTCCTCCAGCCGCATACCCCACAGGCCTAACTCACCTTGAGGCCAGAAGGTCCCTGGGGTCCCGCGGGGCCAGTGAGACCCTAGAGAAGAGTATCAAGTCAGGGACAAGGGTCAGTATCGTCCGTGTGGGCTCAGGGATTCACAGAAACAAGGCCCGGCTCTTCAGCGGTGACTGTCCTATCCTTCCCCACACCCCCACCAGATAGTGTTCCCCTGGCACTTACTGGGGCACCAGGTGGTCCAGGGTCTCCGTGGCCTCCCTGTTAGGGAGAATCTGATGTAGAAAGCCAACTCCACCCCACTGGAAGTGAGGCAGTCCTGCTCATGGGGGTTGGGCCCCGGAAGGGAGTGGAAGTGAGGGTTCCCAAGGTACTTACCACTGGGCCAGGGGCTCCCCTGGGACCCTGCAAACCCTGCATAGGGAAGGAGCTGATGAGCCTCAATCTGGGCCTCACTTGGGATGTTCCCACCTTCTGGGACCCACGTCCACACTCCTGCCCTCCTAGGTCCCCATCACCACGTACCATGGGTTGCCGCTCATGGCTAGCACACGTGGGCCTGTGCACACAGGCACACACCGACACCACATACAGTGAACCTCTCACAGGCATCATGCACCTGCCTCCACTCACCGGCTTCCCTTCAGGCCCAGCCACACCGCGCTCTCCCAGGAGACCCTGAAAAGAACAGGTGCCACACTGCCCCTGTGCCCCGACTCTAGCTTCTCCCCCACACACCAAATCCAACAGCTGGACACAGGACCCAGAGAGTCGAGGGCAGTGCCAACTCCAGCCCCACACGTAGGACAAACACGTATGAGCCACTTTCCTGCACATGTAGGCTTGTGGGGTGAGGACTCACCGGACCACCATCAAGACCCCTCTGTCCAGGCTCTCCTCTGTCTCCCTTGATGCCTGGCACACCCTGCAAGTGGTGTCATGCTGAGTCTCCAATGCTTGCCCTGTGCCCACAGACATACACACACCACCCCTAGTGTGCTTCAGACAGGAGGGGGATGGGAGGCCTCACCCTGTCTCCTTTCAGGCCTTGGTCACCATCTCTGCCTGGCTCACCCTGTAGGGGCAAGATGTTTAGTCAGGCCCAGGTCTCATGGCAGGGGGAGTCCATAGATTGATCCATACTGACCTTAGCGCCCTTGAGTCCAGGAGGTCCTTGTTCTCTAGTGAGTCCAGGACCTGGCTCATCGATGGCCACCTACGAGCACAAGGCCATGGGGACAGGTGAGTCTGTCACAGATACGTGAAGGGATCATGATAGCTCACAGGATCACAGAAGGCTGTGGGTCAGGGACAACACAGGAGGCCTCTGGGTTATCAGTCACAGTAGTTACAGGCCAAGGCAGGGCTGGGGTAATCACCTTGGGACCAGGAGGGCCGGGGGGGCCGGGGAGGCCAGGAAGGCCATCTCTGCCCTGCAGAAAAGAAGAAAAGGGTGTGGCTGCAGCAGCACAGCCTCCAGGCAGCCCCACCATGTGCAGCCCACTCGGTTTACCTGTTCTCCGCGTTCTCCTTTCTCACCCCGCTCTCCCTGAAATGCAAACAGCAGTGACAGGCTGTGTTTATGGGGGAGTCCAAGCCCTCTTGACCACACTTCCCTGGTCTACCTGGCCAGCCCCAGGCTCACCCTCTCTCCAGGCCTCCCTGCCTCTCCCACAGTCCCAGCCTGGCCTGGGAGTCCAGGAATGCCAGGCTTTCCAGGCTCCCCAGCAAGGCCAGGAGGTCCAGGAGGGCCCCTCTCCCCAAGGGCCAGGCCAGGTGGCCCCTGGGGTCCAGAGTCTCCACGATCTCCTTTCGGCCCACGTTCTCCAGGAAAGCCGCTGGGACCCTGGGGGAGCAGAAGAGTAAACGCTGGTGGCTATGCATCTGTGCCCTCCACAGGCCATGCCCACTTCACAGCCACCCTACCTCTTTGCCTGGGGGACCCTGCTCGCCTTGGTCCCCCTTGGAGCCTCGACGCCGCTCCGGCACAGGCAGCAGGCTGCCAGAACTCTCATCCCAGGTCTCCACAATCTCCCGCAGTATAGATGCCTGAGGTATAGCGAGGAATCCGAGGTTGGGGCCCATAACTGCCACCGCCCACGCCCTGGGCCCACGAGTACTACGGGCCCACCTGCTCCCACTCTAGCCCTAAATGACCTACCTTGATGCCAGCGGTTTCCAGCACCTGCTCCACATTCTGGGGACACAAGACTAGTCAGGACTACCCACGGAACAGAAGCCCCTGCCTCATGACCTCTTGCCCAGGCCTCTTGCCCGGTGTACTCTTCAGCCCTCCATTTTATTCTGGATTTTTTTGTTGTTGTTCTTTTTGAGACAGGGTCTCGCTATGTAGCTCAAGCCAGTCTTGAACTCACTATGTAGCCCAGGCTGGCCTCGAACTCATAGCAATCTTCCTGCCTCAGCCTCCCAAGTTCTGGGATTACATGCATGTGCTACCATGCCCAGCCAGCCCTCCACTGAGGCCTGGTTGGAGGCCATCAGGTTGGAGGCCATCAAGAGTCCCTCCCTGGCATGCCCCATTGTCCTGGTTCCCTTGAGTGTAGGCTACAGGAACCCAGAAGAGGCAGGAGACTGAGCACAGTGGTCCTGAGGAGCCTCATGGGAAGGAGAAGGGAGTGGAAAGGGGGTTCCCATGGGTGTACAAATGAGTGCAAGGGCCAGGTCCTGAGGTCGGCTCACCACCACACTCCCAGGTTCTCCTCTGGGGCCACGCTCTCCAGGGAGACCCTGCAGAGATCAAGAGACAGGCTGCTAGGACCAGCTTTGGAAGGTGTATATGCACATGTGGGTGCTGTGGCTATCTGGCCAAGTGAAAAAGGTGGGGGTCTCACCTGCTGCCCTTTGGATCCAGTCTCCCCACGGTCACCCTGAGAACAAAGAATGATTAGGTGGAGAAAATGTCTCACAACCCTGGCCAGCCCCACGCTGTAGCCTCTCCCCAGCACACACTAACCTTGGGCCCCACGCTTCCTGGGACACCAGGAAAACCCTGAGATATGATAGAACACAAAGGGGTCACACAGGATCATGGCATCCCCGAAGGGCACGCAGGAAACATAACAACTAAGTCCCAGAACTGCCCTGGACACTTACCTGGCCAGGAGGGCCAACCTGCCCTGGAAGACCTTGAGGGCCCTGGAGTCCAGGGCTCCCAGGAGCTCCACGCTCACCCTTGGGGCCATCGTGACCCTGTGGAGGACACAGCCACTATCAGGACCTCTGACACCCCACAAAAGAATGGCACCATATCTTACAAGGCTGGGATCGGGAGTCAGAGGATAAGGAAGATTCAGCACTCACTTCTCTCCCTGGGGCACCTGACTCTCCCTTCTCCCCCTAAGGAAGAGAAGAGTTTTTCAGACATGGCCCAATCCAAGGTCAGAACAGGCCCAAGGGAGGGGCTTTACCTTTCTCCCAGCTTCTCCAGGGTCGCCAGGTTGTCCCTAGGGACAGAAGACTCCTAATTAGCCCACAAAGTCACCAGAGCCTGGCTTCAAGAAACTGTCTCAGGGGTTAGGGATTTAGCTCAGTGGTTAGAGTGCTTGCCTAGCAAGTGCAAGGCCCTGAGTTCGATCCCAGTACTCCCCCAAAAAAGAAACTGTCTCAGCAGATTTCAGATGGCTACGATCAAGTGACTCTGCCTGAATCCACAGCTCTACATTTCTTCGCATGTGGCATGTGCCCAAGTGAGTGAGCTGCTACCTGTCTAGGTACATGCCTGGATGGATCTGCTCACCTCTGCACACCCCTGCACAGGTCCTCCTGTCTCTGGCTTCTAGATATAACCCCACATCCACGCATGTCTGGGTTGGGGAATGCCCATGTCTAGAGGTGTGCATATCCACGTGTCTTAGCATGTGCTCCTTGGGTCTGTGTACTGTGGAAGGTGACTGTGTGTCTTTGTCTACATACCCCTAGTTGCATATGGGCAAGGGCCTGTACATGTACACCAGGTTCCCGGTGCCATGGGAAGTGTGTGCCTCAGCATCAGTCTGCAGGTCTTGTATGCTTCAGGGTGTGTGTGTGATTGCTGACAAAAATGCACATGCCAGCATGTCCCTAAGTGTGTCACACATGGCAACACCATGGGTGTGTGTCTCATCATAGCTCCACACAGTTCCACACACAGTCCTGGGCCTGCATCTCACCACACGTCCGAAGAAAGTGGCTATATGTCAACGTATGTCCACCTGTCCCCGAATGTGGCCACACACCACCTGTGCCTGGAGTCTGCCCTGTGCTCATGGTCATGGGTCGCATCCGCTGTGTGTCTGCAAGGCCGCCTGCATGCACACTTGGGATGTATTCAGATGTGTGGGCTGGGTCTGCAGGTGTTAGTGCGTGTGCTTCGTGTGTTGTCTGTGGCTGGGCTGTGCGTGTGGCAGCATTTTTCACCAGGTCCCGCCACAGCTGCCCTGGACTTACTCACATTTTTCCCATTCAGGCCAGGTTTGCCGTCCTCGCCTGGCTTTCCCTGTGAGAACAGGTCATTAGTCAGGTGTCACTGCTCAGCTGCCGCTAGGAAGGGGGCAGAAGGCAGCATGAAAGCCTGGACTCACCAGTGCTCCAGGGGAGCCAGGGGGGCCGGCGGGGCCGTGCTCTCCTCGGAGGCCTGGAAGCCCCTGGAAAAAGTCTTTACTAGGATTGAGAGGGCCCCAGGGACATCTCTTGGGACACACCCCATGGGCTGGGAGGACACCCCAAAGATCCTCCTCCATTGTACACCCCCAGGATTGGGAGGTCCCGCTGGCATTCCCTGAGGCATGGACGCCACAGGTTAGGGGAACCCTGCCGAGACTCCCGAGGGAAAAACCTCCAGAACTTGGGGGGCCTTTTACAATCCCTAAGACAAAGAACTTCAGAAAGGCGGACTCTAGTAAAACCAGCCAACCAGGGGCTGAGGCCCCTCCCAAAGACAGAGCAGGACAAACTGCCCTACTCTCACAGATAATGTGACCAGGCTGGGGTTTACGGGACCCCACGGCCACCCTCCACCCAGCATTCCCCTCACTTACGTCTCTCCCTGGTTCCCCAGCTTTGCCAACAGCACCCTGAGGAAAGACTTGAAGGTAAGATCATGGGGTCAGGGCTCCACCACCGAGAGGGTGCTAGTTCCTGTGATCCAAGACCAACAAGGCAGCAGCGTGTCCTGCCCAGGCCGGGCTCTGGGAGCAGACAGACTCACACCTGGCCCTGGAGCTCAGGACTGAAGTGAGGCTGGTATCTCCAGCCCTCCTCTAACAGCTACAGGAAGGGACTAACAAGCAGTGACTACTACAACTCACGGGCTGCCCAGGGGGGCCAGGTGCTCCTGGTTTGCCATCCAGCCCACTCCGGCCATCCAGCCCAGGGGGGCCTCGGTCACCCTGAGGAAAACAGAGCAGAAAGAGGCCTTGAAGACTGAGCTGGGTTTGGGAGCCAAGCTCACCTCCCAAAATCATACCATCTCACCTTTTCTCCTCCTGGGCCTCGGACACCTGGGTCCCCCTAGAGGGAAGAAGGTCAGACAAGAGATGACAGCAAGATGGGGACTTAGGCTGAGGGGGCATAGGGCAGCACTCACTTGTGGGCCCGGGGGCCCTCGAAGCCCATCGACGCCCTGAGGAAGAAGGAAATGGAGTCAGAGCAGGCTTTCCCAGGCCCGCCTCCCCCACAGGGCCAACCAACGCACCCTCTCCCCGGATGCTCCAGGGGGGCCAGGGTCACCCTTGGGTCCTCGAGGACCTTCCTGTCCACGCTCGCCAGGCTCTCCCTGTGCCAGAGACAGGTTTGCTAAGAGAACAATCCTCAAGCCACAAGGCGCATTCCAGGCAGGACCTACAGTGAAGGCTCTGAGTCCTTCCTAGCCTGGAACTCATTCCACCCACAGGTCCCAGTACCTTCTCTCTGACTCCCAGTCCCGTGTCCACCTGTGGGGGAATGACCGGGGGAAGAAAGCTTCAGCAATGGGGATGAGTTGGTGAGGGGAGATGGGGTCACTGAGGGGCTACAAGTACCACTGGAGGTGTAGGGGGCCACAAGAGTGGAAAGGATAAGAGGACACAGTGTGGTGTCAACAGAGGCAGGTGAAGGAGAAGACATGACCAGACCCAGTTCGATACTTACCAGTCGTCCAGGGGGTCCTGGGGGGCCCTAGAAAAGGAAATGATCACAGTCAACAGGAGCCCTGAGGTCCCAGGGCATGGTCAGATTTGCCTCAGGCTCAACTCTGCCCCCAAATTCCATGCAGCACCCCAATGCCAACTCCCAGAAGGCAGGCCAGGCCTGGATGGTCCCTTGTGCAGATGCTGACCCGCACTGGCAACAGCACTAGGGAAATCTCCTTCCCACCTGAGTTCAGGCCAGCCCCACTCACCGGCTCCCCACGGTCACCCTTAGGTCCCGACAGTCCAGGGCTGCCCTGCAGAAAGCCAGCGGTCAGGGTCGCTCAAGACAGGGAACAGTTTGGGAGAGCTTTAGAAGTACATGGGACTCACAGGGTCCTGGTGGTCTTTGGGGGTTGTGCAGAAAGGAAGGGTGGATTGTGAGGGTCAGCACTGCAGGGTTGGGTTGGCAGGGTCAGGGCTGGGAATTAGATGGCTGGGGACTTGAGGTTGGCTGGGCTCGAGAGTAAGGGATCAAGGTTGGGACTCACATTTCGTCCATCTTCTCCAGGATCCCCTGGGTCTCCCTTCTCACCCACAGGCCCCCGGGCTCCAGGTACCCCCTGAAAAGAGCAGCTGGGCTGAGAAGGACCCTCCTAGCATTCTGCAGCTTTCTCACCAATACCTAGACTGCCCTATGTTTGCCCCCAAATCCATGCCAGACTTTCCCATCACCCCATACCTCCCTGCAGGGTCTCCCCCACCCTTCACCCCCTCTGCACTTCTATCACCTCCGTGCCCACAGTTCTCCCATCACTTCCCTTCTTCCTGCCCATACTCACCCGAGGGCCACGCTCACCCACTTTCCCAGGCAAACCTGGGTCACCCTGGTGATAGACAGAATAGTCACTTTGTGCAGGTGAGTTAGGGTCGAACTCACTCAGGGAATGGGGGCAGAGGGCCTGGGCACCAGCTAGACAGGAGGCAGAGGACAGACTGGATGACTTGGTGGAGTCCCAGACCACGGGAATCACAGTTCTGGGGTAAAGGGTCAGAAACCCACAGTGGGGAGAAGTCTTACCGGGAGACCCTCGTCACCCTTCTCTCCAACTTCACCCTGTGAGACATGAGACTCAGTCCCCGTCCCATGACCCCCCAGTGATACTGGCAATACTCCCTACTCTCCTATCTCCCATCACTCCCCCAACTCTTACATCTCGTCCTCGGGGGCCAGCAGGTCCGGAAGGGCCAGGCCGCCCTGGGTCTCCTTTCTCTCCAGGAGGCCCTGAGTCACCCTGTGGGGAAGACAAGAATGAGTTGACACAGAATATATGCAATAGGCAGCCTTTGAGAAGAGGTGGCCCCTGAAACCTTGAGGTCACCCAAGGTCACAGATACTCACTGGGGGTCCTGCTCTGCCAGTGAGGCCAATGGGACCCTGAAGGGGCGAGAGGGGAACAGGACTTAGTCATGGATCCCAGATACCACTTTGCCTTCTGTTACAACCGCCATCTCTACTTTTATTCACCCGGTCTCCAGGGTCTCCCTTGGGGCCACGATCTCCAGGAACAGCCAACCCAGGGGCGCCCTGTGGGTGGAAGGATCAAAAGTCAGGGGGGCAACTCCTTCACAGGCCCAACCCCTAAACATCTTCCCTTACTCACCGGTTCCCCTTTGACTCCAGCAGCTCCTCTGGGCCCAGGGAGCCCCACATCTCCCTGAAGGTGATACAGACCTTTAGTGCTGATACCCAGTTCTAGGTACACCCACAACCCAGAAATCACGCTGCACTCCCCGTGACACTCAGGTCAGCCCAGCAACAGCCGTATGGCCTTGACCTCACCAGTAACAACCTCTCTCCACTCATACCTTCTCTCCTTTGGCTCCAGCACCAGCAGGTGTCTGAAAACAAACAGGACAGACCGAGCTTGGCCCCGTCTGGGGATCAGAGGACCAAGGCTTGACTGTCACAGCGGTTATATAGAAGTAGAAGTCACAGAGTTTGGTCCCTGCTCAGAGGTCCCAGGGTTGCCGATGAGGAAGAGTAAGGGTTATAGAAGATGAGCTAACACAAAGCCTGTGACTACTATGGCAGTCACCAGGCCAGAAGATCACAGCCAGGAGGCTGGGGCAGGTTACAACACAAGGAGAGTCCCAGGGCTGTGGGGTCAGCGCCTGGAGCTGGGTTTACAGGATTCTGCTGCGCTCAGGGAACCATCCTGCACTCACTTACCACCACCGCAGGGTCCCCAGGGCGACCAGGCTCTCCCTGTGGGAAGAGGACAGGGGTAGGAACAGGTCAAAGACCCACCTAGGAACCCACGCTCTCAGCGTCCCACCTACCACATCCCTACTACCAAGCAGTATGTCCCCCACCCACGACCCACCTTCTCTCCTCGGCGCCCAGCGGGTCCTGGTGGTCCCTGCATGCGGAGAAAGCATGAGCCCAGTAGGCGAGCAGTGGTGGGCGTAGCGTAGGGACCATACTAAAGCCCCACTCACGGCCCTGCCAGTCATAGACTCACTTCAGGACCCCCGGCTCCAGGACGTCCAGCAAGCCCAGGTGCCCCCTGAGAAAGAGAAGCACAAGTGCCGCTGCAGCGGGGGACTATGGGCAAACGGTGGGGGCAGAGATGGGGGCAGCTGGAGAGAGGCAGTGGAGGACTGGGATTTAGGGTGGTAGCAGTCAGACTCAGCAGGAGGGCAGAGACCACAGCAGTGAAAGTCAGGGTCAGCTTGGCAGGGTCAGACAGTGAAAGCTGAGTGCCTCGGTTGAGGACCAAAGCCTGATCAGCGGGGACCGAGTCATACGAGGACGGGTGGAGGGGAAGGACCGGTGGGCATCAAGGGCAAAACGTCAGAGCCAGACACAGAGCCCACTGGCAGTTGGCATTGGTGTGGAGGTCAGTGGGCTCACCTGGGGTCCCACTGGGCCAGGGAGTCCTCGTTCACCCTGACAGGACAGAAGAGGTCAGAGGAGGGTGTGGCCCGG
This sequence comes from Hystrix cristata, assembly GCA_004026905.1. NCBI lineage: Eukaryota > Metazoa > Chordata > Mammalia > Rodentia > Hystricidae > Hystrix > Hystrix cristata. The sequence continues at coordinate 46,933 of PVJO010001551.1, forward strand.
ATCCTCTTGGTCCCTGAGAGCTCCCCGGACCCCACTTACTTTTGTTCCGCTCTCGCCCGGGCCCCCTGTCAGCCCCCGGTCACCCTGAGGAGAGAGAGGGCAGGACAGCGGCCTTAATCAATGAACCCCAAACAAGGTATCTCAAACTCCAGCTGTTGTCATCTGAAACCACACCCTCTGACCTGGGCAGAACCTTTATCTACAGATCTTCCAGCCTCCCCTAATACCATGAGGGTCCCAGAATAACACTCTTCATATGTAACCTCCCAAATGGCACTCACTTTGGGGCCAATGATTCCAGGAGGACCCCGCAGACCCTGCAAGGGATGAATTGGGGAGTTCAGACACAGGTTTGGGCGTGAGGTTGATGGCTGAGGTGAGGGCTGAACTATGCCCACCACATTCAGAACTCTGGCCTCTAACTCACCGGCTCGCCCGGGGGACCAGGTCGTCCTGGGAGGCCCGGGGCTCCATCTTCACAGTCACCCTGAAGGAGAAGGTGGGAAGATCCAGGGGATGTCTCGGCCCTCAGTGCCCTGTTTCCTGCTCTAGAAGTGGGACACTAGGAGGTGGGTGTCCTACCTTTTCCCCTTTCTCTCCAGAGGGGCCTACTGGGCCTTGGGGTCCAGGGCTTCCAGGAAGACCCTAGAAGAAAGGGAGGGAACAAGAGAGCTACACACTATGAAGCCCAGCACCCAAGTGCTGTCCCAGCAGAGCCCCCTGACCCTGCCCATCCTCCTGAGAATGTTCTCTCGCTTCCTCACCGGCAGCCCTGGCTCCCCAGAAGCAGTGCCACCGATACCTGGTCCAGGGGGACCCTGAAGAAAACAGCAGATCAGAGGATGGCCAGAGGAATCTGACTCCAAGCCACTCCCTGCATTCCTTGTCCCCTACTTACCCGTTCCCCACGATCGCCCTTGTCACCCTGGAAGACAGATCATGATCCCATGACCCTGGACATACCCCTTGCCCCAAGATACATGACGGATGAGGCCCATGGGATCAAACTGGATTGTAAGGATCATGGGGAAGTGAGGAGGCATGAAAGGGGTGTGGGTCTAAAAATCAGAGTAAGGGTCATGTGGGTCCCAGTGGGGTCACCAGGTCTCCGAGTCATATGGAGGTTGAGACCCATCGACCCATAGGTTGGGGTCATGCTGTTACCTTTACAGCTGTGCCAGGAAGCCCTGGTGGACCACGGGGACCTGGGTCCCCCGAAGGGCCATGAGGTCCAGGGGGACCCTGATGGAGGAGACAAAGTATAAGGCGCAACGCCACACACCTTGCTTTCATGCCTCCACTGGTCTCCCAGCACATGTCACCTGCCCCCGTATATCCTGGGACTTACTGAAGATCCAGGATCCCCTTTTCTCCCAGGAAGCCCTGGTCCCCAGTCTCCAGTGACATGCCCAGGCTCCCCCTGCAGGGGCAGAAAGCACCATTACAGGATTCAGGGTGGATGAGCCCAAGGTGCCCCAGAATTCCTCCCCACACCTCAGGCCCTCTCCAGGGTCTGGCTCAAGGCAACTCTGTTCCTCCTTGGGACATCCTGCCCCCCATTTCCCCTTCACCTACCGGTTCCCCCTTTGGGCCTCGAGGGCCTCGCTCTCCCTGAGGACGAAGCACAGCAGAGAGAGGTGCTCAGGCTCAGGTGAGTCTTAGGGTAGGCTCCCACGGGCCAATGCCCCCCTGCCCCAGGCTCCCAACATTGTAGGAAAAACCCTGGGAAGATACTAGACAGTGAAGAAGGAACAGCACCTACCGGTTCCCCGCGAGGGCCAGGCAGCCCTGAGGAGCCCTGTAAATAGAGAGCAGAGTCAGAAGCATCCTACCCACCCAAGAAATTGTCCCACCATGACCCACAAGGTGAGACTTGCTCACCTTTGGACCAGGGGTCCCAGGAGTCCCAGGGTGACCAGGGATGCCTGGAGGCCCATTCACTCCGGGGAAGCCCTAAAGAGGCAAAGAGGTCAGAGCAGGAAGGGAATCCTACCCCAGTGATCTAGTTGTCTGGAAGAGCCCACCCCGTCAACCGGGAGTTCCCATTCCACAGGCCCAACTGTTGCCAGGTAGAGCGGTGGGGTAGAGAAGCAGTCCCTCCAAGCTGAATGGATCTAAGTTCCAGGAACATGGCAGTGGTGAGACAGAGGACCCTCCTGCTTCTGGGACCTAGAGCTGCCACACAGGCTTGCCAAGGGATCTTGTAGCCCCCATGGCATCTCCACTTCAGAGCTTCCCCCAAGTCTCTGGTATGGTTTATAATCTCCGCCCAGGCTTCTAGGAATACCCTATGGTTCTGGCTCTGCACTCTCCTTTGACCTCCTAAATCCCCTGAGAACACTAGGTGAATCGCCCAAGGGGAAGCATGATGATCTTCTCACTTACCCTCTCGCCCTTTGCAGCAGTACTTCCCGGGGGACCCTGGGGGCCAGGAGCACCAGTCCTGCCCTGAGAGAGCAGAGCAGGTAAGGAAGCGGTAAGCCAGTCAGGGCAGGGCTGGGTATGGGGAGGCACTCACCGGGAGGCCAGGGGCGCCAGAGGGCCCGGCTCGTCCTTCCGGGCCCTGGGAAGGAGATCTGTGAGTGTCATGCTGCCAACCACCCCTGAGCCACTGACCCCAGCCCACTCTGCACCCCCTCAGGACCACTCACCATCACTCCAGGCTCCCCCTTCTGGCCCTGAGGAAAGACATGTCCAGTGAAGGTAGAGGGGCTGGTCTGGGGTGGCCTTGCCCACACACCCCTTGCTCCAGACACTCACCTTTGGACAATGCACAGAGCAAGGTCCCAGTGGGGGCTGTGGACACAAGGTCTCTTTGAGGCCAGCAGTACTACTAGGAACCCCCAGGTCCCCTCTTCTCCACACTTAGCCCCCCAGAGGCCACTTCCAAACCTGAGTGGCCATGGCTGCCTGACACAGGGCTATCGCCAGTTCACTGACTGCCCGGTCCAGGCTTGGGCCATCATCCACGGCAAAGAAATTCTGGAGAGGGTCCGTGCCGGGCACCAAGCGACGCAGCTGTTCTGGGTCAGCTCCCGCCAAGCCCAACATCATCACCTTAAGCCCTAAGGAGGGATCAGCAGCCTGCATGACAACCCCACCTGGCTTACCCCTAGTCCCAGGCCCTAGCCCTATCGGCCCTACTCCTCACCAACAGCCTGGGCCTCTCGGATAGGGCTGGATATGTCACCTCTCAGTGGCTCATCCACCAGCAGAACCATCACCCCTGGCACTTGCTGACGGCGCCCAGGAGCATCAGGTGCCAAGAAGTGTCTGTGAGCTACGACCACAGCCGTGCCTGAGAGGAAAGACATGTCAGAGCCCTGGGAGACCAAGATCTTCATGAGGAAGCCCCCTGAGTCCACGCCCACTGCAGTTCTCACCCAGATTGTTCCCACTTGGGTCCGCATAGGGGATGCCACGGATCTTCTGTAAGATGACACCAAGGTCATGGGAACTATTCAGTAGGAATAGCGGGGAGGACCGGTGACTGTAGGACAGCAGGCCAACCTGGGGCGGGGGAGACACAGAGCACTGGAGACATGACAGAGTAGGAATGAGGGAGCATAGGGCCTGGAGAAACAGAGAAATGGAGACGGGTGTGACTAAACCGGAACTGTTTATCAGGGGTGAGCAGCAATGGTAGGAGAGATGATCTGGAGCTCAGAGGGGAGCGGGGAGAATGCCTGACCTATGGTGGGGGAGAGACAGGGGCTGGTGAAGGACCTGGGATGGGGAGAGGCAGGGAGAGGTAGGGTCTGGCTGCCTCTAGGGCCGAACCTGGGCAGCCTGTGGCCCAAGAGGCCCAAGTGCAGACACCAGGCGCTCCAAGACCCGCCTCATAGCCTCTGCACGATGAGCGTTGTCTCGCGTGGTATGCAGCAGGAAGACCACATCCACCAGGCCATGAGGACATGCTGCAGGAAGTATCCAAGTTACTGCTGGTCGGCCCATCCATTTGCTGGCTAGGCTTCTCCCACTGTGCCCTCCATACCTGGGTTCTGTGTGACAGAGGCTTCAGGACCCCGTACACCCCTCTGGACAGGGATCAGGGAGAAGATATAGGGGACCCCAGGCTGTAACCCTGTCACTCTCTGGGAGTTCACAATCCCTGGAAGTGTCTGTGGGGCTCCAAGCACATCTGTGGAGAAGAGGACTTGGTTAAACAGGAAGCTCTCCATGGAGCCCCAGTTGCCAGCCCACCCCAACCCTGGCTCCTCCTCACCCTGGCCAATGCCTCTGAGTGGCTGCCAGGATAGGATGTAGTTGGATGCCTCAGACACTGGGGTCCAGGCCAGAGTTACTGAGTCGATTGAGGTGTCTACCACACGTAGTTCAGTGCTTGGGACAGCATGAGGCGATGCTGAAAGAATAATCAAAGATCAGGGATCAGAGTCTGTGTCCTGAGAAGCCAGAGGAGAGACAGCTGAGATCCTAGCGCAGGTTCATCGTGGGAGATCATACTGGAATCACCCAGAGTCACAGGAATGAGGAGAAGGCAGGATTCTCTTGAGTCTGGGGTGCAGGAAGTCAGGGTGCGTCATCAGTGGGGGAGGAGCACACCAAGGTGGGGGGGCCCACTGTGCTCACCAGTGTATGTAGTCACCTCCATGGGAGGTCCTTCCCCAGCTGGCCCCAGGACACTCAGCCACACATGGTACCGTGTGTTTGGCTCCAGCCCATCCAGGTGGTAGCTGCTGAACTCAGGCCCCAGGACCTGGGACTGCTCCTGACCACCTAGGACAGGATGAGGGTGAGGGCCAGAAATAGGTGGGAGGATGCTGCTGCAGCACTGATGGACTGCAGTACTGACCCCCACTGGCCTCACCGATCTGCCATCCAGGTCCCCATCCGACTGATTGCCCTCATTCTAGCTAACCACTGCCCATTTCACTAACCCTACCCACTCACTCTTCGTGACCTCAGAGATCCCACCACCCAACTGATGTGACCTACTGTCTGAGTCCCAGGGACAAGGCTGGGCTGACCATGCCCACTTCCTGCCCCCACCCCACCAGCCCGAGCCTCCCACTGGGACGCCGCTCACCCTCAGGTCGCCAACGCAGAAGGAAGCCATGCGCCCCAGACACCGGCTCCCAGCGTAGCCTGAGTGAATGTTCGCCACGCTGCACCACACGAAGAGTTTCTAGGGTGCTGGGAGCCTCAGGCGCTGGAGAGAGCAAGGGAACCTGGGCCCCACATGGCCCCACACGACCCCAAACACACAGCTCCCCAGCCAGCCCTTCTGCCCATCCCCGGCTTCCTCCTTTCTCCTCCCAGACCCTGCTCCACAGGCTTGTCCTCAACCCTTGGCCCCTTTTCCAAAGCCCTGCCCAGTCCCTCCCCACCCATCCAAGCCCCACTCCACCTACGTGTAGTGACGATGATGGAGACAGGTGCGCCCTCTCGGTCCCCCACTAGAGCAGTCACCCCCACCGAGTAGCTGATTCCACCTTCCAGACCACGTATCTCTGCGGAGTCAGTATTTCCCGGGAGTATCTGGTGTCTGGTGGGGCCACCTGGCCAGGTGAGCAAAGAGCCAGCTGTCAGGGTTGGGGTGGCTCACCAGAGGAGCAACCCTGGCCAAGAAGGGGAAGGGTGCAATCAGGGAGCCAGACCTTCACTCTGGCCCCAAGCCAATCTGTAGGCTGTAGCTCCAGGGACCCCAACCCAGGTCACCCGCACAACGTCACTGGAAGCGTTGAGGATCTGCAGCTTTGACACACTGCCCACTGGCTCAGGGGCTAAGGGCAAAGGAGAGATGAGGGATCAGGAGCCGCTGGGTATCTGGCAGAGAAGAGGGCGGCAGCGCAGGCATGGTTAATGCAGGAGACGTCTGAAGGTGAGGTGCAGTTCCGGTGGATGGTCAACAAGAGGGAGGAGTCAGTGTCTCAGAGTGGGCAGCGTGGGGCAGCCACAAGGTCACCATGGTGGAAACTCAGCTGACAGGGGGTGGTCCAACAGGGCAGGGCACTTACTGAGCGACAACAAACTGGGCAGCTGGAGCAGTCAGGGGCCAGCCTGTGAGATGTGGCCAGCAGCTGGCCAGGGTCCACTCACCAGTCCTCACAACAACAGAAGCAGGGGCTCCCTCCACGCCAGACACATGGGCCCTCACATGCACTGTATATTCAGTGTCTGGCTCCAGTCCATCTAGGTCAGCCATTGCGGCCTCTCCAGCAACCAACTGGGATTTCTCTGGAACTAGGAGCAGGGATGGATACATCTCCAAGACTCGTCAGACTCTGTCCCCCAATGTCCCACCCAGACCCCCAAGAAACCCCAGCCCCCATTCCATCCAGACCTGTTCCCTAGGGCCCTCCCAGACCCGTGGTCCCTACCACGTCCTGAGTGCCAGGAAACCCTGTATCCTGTAGCTCCAGGAACCCTGGTCCAAGCAATGGAGACAGATGAGCTCCCAGCCTGAGTCACACGGACTGTCCTCACTGGGCCCAGAGGGTCTGAGGAGAGAGGCCATGAGGCCATGAGCAGTCTGACAGGGGACCAGGGGAGGCTCTGAGGGGGAGGCAACAGGGTTATCTGACAGGGGAAGGCTACAGGAGTCTAACAGGCAGCAGGGAGCTGATAGCAGATGGGAAGAAGTGGGGGTTCTGACAGAAGGGATAGTGGGAGTCTGTGTGATGCTAACAGGAATCTGAGACAACAGATCTGACAGGGAAGGGGATGGTCTGACGGAGGCACAAGGAGACTGTGAGGGGGTCTGGCAAAGACAATGTATAAGTCTAAGAGGTGAGCTGGGTCCAGGGGAAAGGTGATCTGAGAGATGAGTCGAGGGAATCTGAGGCCAAAGACAACAGGGCTCCTAGAGGAAAAGGAGGAAAGCATGAAGAAGGGAAGGCTAAAGAGAAAGCACTGAAGACTGAAGGGGAAAGCAGGGACTGTGGGGGGGAGACAAGTTCTGGGGAGAAGGGCCTGAGGGAGGGGCGTGGAGTCTGAAGAGGCACCGCAGGCAGAGAACCGAGGGACAGGGTCAGGTTCTGACCAGTCTGAGCCACGATGACCCCAGGAGGGCCCTCTTCTCTCCCTCGAAGTGCAGACACAGCCACCCGGTAGGAGGTTCCAGGCTGCAGCCCCAGGATATCTGTGGCAGTAGAATCTGGAGGCAACGTCTGGCTGGCCTCAGGACCTAGGATCAGAGGGAAATGGTGGCGTGGCTCCTGCCTATCCCCTCAGTCCCCACAGTTTGATTGCTCCCCTCAGCAACCCTTCCACACGTCCCACACTGACCACTGCCTGCCCTCCAGCTAATCCGAAATCCACTGGCTCCAGGAATGGGGCTCCAGGTCACCCTTACTCTGGTTGCATCTGACAGCACGACCCGCGGTACTGGGACGGCAAGGGGCGCTTCTGATTCTAAGGGTTAGAACAGACACAGCCAAGGATCAAGACCAGGGCAGGAGTGAGTCAAGCAGCTGTCCCCACAAGCCTCCTGTAGTGCTCACCTCGGTGGACAGTGAGGATGCTGGCACCACCCTCCCGGGGGCCCACACGAGCAGACACTCTCACGGTATAGCTAAGCCCTGCTTGAACATCATCCAAGTCGAAGGCCGTCTGGCTCCCAGGAAGCACCAGAGTCCGCTCAACCCCTAAGACAGAAGGCAGAGTTGGCAGGAGGATCAGTGAAGGGATGTGGGATGATGGCAGTCAGTGATGGACGAGGACACAGGCTGAGGGGCTCTCGAGTTGTGGATACGGGGTGGTGAGGGCTAGAGAGATGGGACACAGATGAAAAAGGCAAAGGAGAGACGAGGACACAGGGCAAAAGGAGCCAGGGCTGAATGGGGACCCTTGATGACAGAGGTCAGTGAACAGAACAGGGCATGCAGAATGACAGGAGCAGCACTTCGAGTCAGCAAGCATAGACAGACACTGACGCCTGATGACAGAGAGCTCAGTGTGGGATGACACAAAATGAGAAGGTGGTGTCGACAGTGGTCACAGCTGGGGTGACAGAAGGGGAGGTGACAGAACTTCTAACTGTGAAGGAAGGGCAAAAGCCATAGACAGAGCCAGGTATCACAGTGCATGCCTGTAATTCCAGAATTTGGGAGGCTGAGGCAGGAGGATCATGGCAAGTTTGAGGTCAGCCCAGCTACATAGTGAATTAAAGTCCAGCCTAAACTACCTAGCAAGACTCTGTCTAAAAACAAACAAACAAACAAACAAACATGGACAAAGATGTAGGGCAGGGAGTGAAGACAGAGCCAGGTAAAGCAACTCGCTGGGACAGAGGAGGGTACAGGTAAAGCCAGAGGCAGTTCTGGGTTCAATGTCACCTTGGGAGGTGGATATGGACAAAGGACACAGGGAGGAGGAGGAGGCCATGGGGACCCACTGGAAGGAGATAGGGTGAGGGAGCACTCAGACTCCGTGGGCTGGAAGTTTAGTGTGCCAGGAGTTCTCTGGCTGCCTCCCCCTTACCCTGGGTGCTGCGCACAGTGATGCGGTACTCGGTGGCCCCAGGGACTGGGCTCCAGGACACTCTCACCCGCTGCCCGGGCAGTTCAGTGGCTCGCAGGTCCCTCACAGGACCCGGGGGCTGCTCTGGCCCTGCTGGACAGCACAGCATGAGAGGCAGCCCAGGGCCACCCTACTTCCCCTCAGCCTGGCCCCAGAGCCCTCACCAGTAGGGACCACAGTGGCAGGCGTGGCCACCTCACGGCCCTCCAACAGAGTGTAGAGTGTGAGGCGATACTCGGTGCCCGGCTGCAGCCCATCCAGCTGGTAACGGGTCACATCCACGGGCAGCACCACCTTCTGTGGTGACTCTAGGCCTGGAAAGTGATAGCATCAGGCCAGCTGCAGCCTCGCCCTGACCCCACCCCTCCCCCTTACTGACCACTCTCACGACGCCACTCCAGCCGGTAGCCACGGGCCTCAGGCACCAGGTTCCAGGAAAGGAGAATGGCTGTTGGGCTCAGGATGATGGGGCGCAAGGTCTGCTCGACAGAGGAGTCTGCCAGGGCACATGGAGTGAGTGGCCTCTCCACCCACCCCTGCCAGCCCACTCCAGCCTGAAGCAAGACCCAGCCTTCTCACCAGTGCGGGCAGTGAGGGGAGTGGCAGGTCCTACGCTACGGCCAAACACGGCGCTCACAGTCACTTCGTAGTCCGTCCCAGGCTCCAGATCATGCACCAACACTGACCCCCGCCCAGGGTCCAGCTCCCGCTGCTGCGTGGCGCCCCCTGCATGGAGACAGGGAGGATTCCAGGGGCCTTGCAGACTCAGAGCTCCATGGCCTTGTCTGCAGGGTGGCAATGTTCCTCAGCCCACGCCTTCCACTTACCACTGAGGGGCCTCCAGGTTACACGGTAGCCAGTGGCACCTGGCACACTCTGCCAGGCCACCAAGAGGCTGTGGGCTGTGGTGTTCTGGATGGTCAACTCTGGCCCTGCCAGGGCAGCTGGAAGAAGGGATTAGCAGAGTCGGGAGTGGGCAAGGGGCGTGGGGCCAAGTGGTTAGGCGGAGGGGTCAAAGGTGGGCAGAGGTGCTCACTGGTCCGAGCAGTCCCGCTCACAGCCTCCCCGATGCTGTTGGCGTAGAGAGCAACCACGGTCACCTGGTACTCAGTCAGGGGCCGGAGACCTCGCAGCCACATACTGGTCTCACCGGCTGGGACGTTCACCTGCCCAGGGTCAAAGGCTACCTCATCTTGTCCCGCCCAGCAACAGCCACCCACCTCTCACTTCTGGCAGCTATACCTCCTGCCGTTCGCTTGACAGTGGCTGTCCCAGCCCTGTCAGAGGGGTGTAGTGGACCCTGTAGCCAGTCACAGGGCCACTAGCCGCTGTCCACTGTACTCTCAAGGACTGACTTCCTGGCTCAGACAGCACCAGGTTCCGGGGGCCAGACGCCAAGTCATCAGCTGCAAATGGGGAGTCAGGTGATCAGGTAGGAGGGTGGGGGGTCAGGAGCACATGAGGTGGACACAGGACTCCCAACCTGGGCCTGGCAGGCACACGGTGTGGGGGGGACTCACAAGGCAGGGTCACAGGCACGCCTCCAGCAGTCGTGCATACTCTCTGGGAAACGAGGGGCAGCAGTGTCTTCAAGATGCCAAAGTCATTGACGAAGAACGAAAAATTTTTGCTTGGCTGTGAAACAACTTGATTCAGCTCCTTGAAGTCAGCGTTCTTGATTCCTGAGAGCACGCCCAGTTAGGACTCAGTTGCCTACTACGTGTCCTCTGTATGGCCCCCAACAGCTGACTCTCACCACAGCTCAGGACTCACCCACAGCAAACAGCTTGACGCCCTGCTCCTTCAGCCTCTGGGCAGCTGTGTCCACCAGGTCCTGGGACTTCCCATCAGTGATCAGGATGCAGACCTGAGGCAGGGGCAGGAGCCAAGTCAGGGCTGCCTCAGACACAACACTTACTTTGGGGTCACCTCGGGAGCAGGGGAGGGTAGGGATCACCTTGGGGATGCCAGGTCGGGACAGCTGGGGCACAAAGACATGGTCAGACACATGGAGGAGGGCGGCCCCTGTGCGAGTGTTGCCCTTCTTGTAGGTGAGTTCTCGGATGGTGCGGATTACATCACTCCCAGAGCCAAGTGCATCCAGGCCAAACTCCGTCCTGATGGGGCAGGGGTGGCAGCAGGGAAAGGATAAGGACCTCTTCCAACCCTGGCCTCGAGAAGACCTTTTGGTGAGTCCTGTTGAGGGTGTTCTCAGCTCTGTGATTCCTGCCCTCACTGCTTAAAGCCCCAGGTTCACAGATTCCCAGGGGCACCTTTGTGCACCACTGCGGCTGGGCCTAGCTTGTCGGGAGCCCTCAGGATTCACAGCCTAGGGGGATGGGCTGTCTAATGAAATAACTGCTAGAGGAAGTTGTAGGAGGGTGAACCTTGGCCAGTCAAGGAGAGCTTCTGGTGAATGGAGACACAGAAGGGGTCAAGGAGCCAGAACAGAGACAGTCCAATTGGCGCCGGGCATACAGGGCTCCTGGGCCCTTCCTGGGCCTCCCATATCCATCCAGATCAAAACTAGGGACACCCTGTGTTGGGCAGGGTACTCTCCTGGCCATGAGCACCCTCCAGAGTGAATCCCTACCCCTGTTTCCAGGGAGGGTCCTGACTAGAGACTCTGGACTCCTCAAAGCCTGTTTCTGGAAGGACTTGCCCCCAGAGTGTCTAGACTGCCCTGCTTGGTGAACGCCACAGGTCCCCACCTCCCCCAGGTCACACTCACCGCGGGTCATCACTGTACTGCACTGTGGCAAAGCGTACTCCCTGGGCACTGACTGCCCCTGAAAAAGGCAGCACCAGTCCTTCCAGGAATCCCTGCACTTCTCGGAAGTTGCTGCGGCCAATGGAGGAGGAGCCATCCAGTAGGAACACAATGTCAGCGGCATAAAGGCGCGTGCAGGTCACTGGAGCCCGAGGAAAGAGTACAGCCTTTTTCTGGCAGCCTGCAGGCCCTCCTCCCTCATTGTGGTCCCCTAGGACTGGGCATGGGGTGGAGAGCAAGCCCAGCAGGGTGGCCCGGGTCTGGGAGTCTTTGCAGGGAACCCCATGGGGACCAAGGCAACTCTCCTGCAAGAGTCAGGGCATGCAGGGAAGGAGAGTTGTGCTCCAGTGTGGATCTAGGATAAAGTCAGCCTCCGGGGATCAGCTGGATGGAGGAAGCTTAAAACAGGGGCTTCATGCAGATGGGGCCAGGAGGCAACATGGGGAGACCAGACTGCAGAGGATTTGGGGAATCTGAGGAGAGTTAGGATGGGAGGTCGTGGAGGATGGGTGTCAGAGGATAAGGACCTCTTCCAACCCTCATTCCAGAGGTGAGGGTCACATGGAAGGGTGGGTGACAAGACAATTCGCCCACCTCTCTCCCCAGGCTGGGCCCGCAGTCCGGGCACCCCCGCCAGGATCCCAGCGCAGAGTGCGGCCGCCAGGAGCCACGGCCTCATCCTGGGTGACAGAAATGTTCAGCCAGGATCCCCGCCTCTGCCCCTTTCCCCCGAGGCTTTGGCAAGTTTCAGCCCAGCGCTCCCCGACCCCAAGTCTTGGCCTTGCCTGCGCGGCCCTCGGTCGTCTCCTGCTGCCCGCGCCGCCGCTGCCGAAGTCCAGCCTTTCACCGCTCAAGAAAAGTCCCTGATCCCTGGGGAGGGGGCGGGGCGGCGGGCGGGGACCCAGGCGCCGCCCTCACCCACCTCCCCAGAGGTCGCCGCCCCCACTCCGTCTCCAGAGGATCTGACGCACTTACGTCAAAGCCCCTCTGGGGGCTTCTGGGAATCCCCAGGCTCTTGACAGGGAGATGCCGAGGGAGCTCCCCAACCAACCCACGTCAGGTCACCGAATGACCAGTGAAATGACTGCTGGAGGCTGAAGTGTGGACAGGCTCCTTCAGACCAAAGGGGTAGCTGTGCCAAGGTAGGGGGAGGCTGCAGCTGGAAATGAGTCACCCCAACCTGGCGGGGGTGCCCAGACAAGCCCAGAGGCCATGGGTCCCGACTCACACCACTCCTGTGAATCAGCCGTATCTCTGTCTGGTGGGCCTCCTAGGAGCGCCCCACCTCAACTTCCTTAACAGGCTGAGCAGCCCCCAGCAAACCAGGAGTTCTGGACCTATTCTGGGGACACCAAGGCTCCTGGACTGATCTAAGTAATGCACCCGCTCTGTGGAGGGGGCAGCCAGGAGAAGGAAAGAATCTGTGTCATGCTTATGCATATGTGTCCATCCCAGTGCCCCTCAACCCCCATGCCTTGAATCAGCCCCAGGCAGATGCCATCCAGCTGTGTTTACAGGGAAGGGGCCTGTCCAGATGTGGCGGTTAGGACCACCCACAGTGACAGCTCATCTCTTGGGAATCCACCTCCTGCTGCCTATGCCTCACTGGGGGACCTGTCCAAGCCTTAGGCCAGGGTCTCTACCTATGCATCTTCACTTTGACCTGGAGTCCCCTCCTTCGACCTACTCTTCTTGTAGATCCCTTCCACCCAACCCCCCCACCAGGGCCAGAGGCCACCCTGGGTCCTATCTCCTTTTCTTGCTCCTCAGGTTACCTCTAAGCTCCCACTTCATAACTGCCTCTCTTCTCTCTCCTAATCAGCCTGACTTCCCGTCCATCTCCTCTAATTGACTAGTCTCCCATTCTAGTCCCCCAGTCCAAGGACACTGTGTTAAGGGAGTTTTTGTGTATGCATATCTCTTTATTAGGTGGGTGACACCATACCAGAGACAACAATTCCGGAAAAGCAGGCCCCCCATTTGGGTCCTACTCCTTTGTTTTCTTGCCAGTCCTGGGTATTTCTGGGCAGCGAGGAAGCAACTCTACACTCAACACTGTTACTTGGCCCTTGCCTGTTTGCCTGGCCCTGCAGCCTCCCTCTCCTGGGATCCAGGGGCTGGATGGGGAGATGGGGACAGGACTTCAGTTACATTTGTCTCCTTGGACTCCTCTAGGCTTGAAGACTCTGGTGTGGCCAGACCTGGGGGCTTAGACCACCCAATATTGCCAACTTTCCTGCTGCCCAGGAGGGCTGGAGCTGCCCCTTATCCCTGACTTCCCCAACCCACTAACTGTGCTGGGACACGGTGCTGGGACCTCATGGGGTCCAGAACCTTTTTCCAAGGGCGGGGTCTCCTCAGCTGTGTCCCAGGATCTCCCCTCGTGGAAAATGTACTCTAAGGTAGGGGAGACCATGCTGTCCTCAGAAAGGCAGGATTGCCCCTAGAGCCATTACCTCCTCCTGCCTGAGGAGCCCTTGGAAAGGAAGGGCTGCTGTAAGGGCTCACTCAGAGGGTCCTGGGAGGGGCTGTTGGGAAGGTAGAGCAAGGTTAGGGATGAGTGCATGTCCGCAGCTCCCATGCTGGGGAGCAGGGGTGTGGCCATCTGAGGGCCTCAGCAGCAGCCTTCTGGTAGGTGCCTCCTGGCAGACACAGCCTCACTCACAGCACTGGGAGCCAGCGCCTACCCACAGCTCCTCCCATCAGGGCAGTGGGGCCCCCTTCTCCCTCCTATGCTTGCCTGGACATTCCCTTCCCTGTGTCAGTCACCAGCTCTGGCAGATGACACCCAGGCCCTCACATCCCAAGTTGCTGATTTGCTTGTGTGCACCTCCAAATTCCTCACCAGAACCACAGCTAAAGCTAAGCAGCTATCCCCTCCAACCCACTCCTCTCTCTGGCTTTCCCAGCACTGCTGGGATGCTATCTTGCTTGGACCTCTGCAGCCCATTAGGAAAGGTCAGCCCATAGGCCGGCTCACCAGGACCACCACAGAAATCCAGCCCAGAGCAAGCCCCTTCTCTTCACAGAAACTCTAGTGGACTCCCCTGCATGCCCCCAGGAGAAAGAGCAAGTACCTTGGTTCTCACATGCAAGACCAGATCACTCGGGGTTGGGGATTTAGCTCAGTGGTAGAGCACTTGCCTGGCAAGCACAAGGCCCTGAATTTGATCCCCAGCCCTCACCCACACTAAAAGACCAGATCACGCCTAGCTCAAATTTTCTCATGGGTCCAGCACACCTGTGCCCCTGGGGTCAGGAATTGGCCTCAAAATCAAGCCCCATCCTCCAGGACCTGGAACTGCAAGCAACGTGTCTAGCACCGCCCCCCCACCCCCGCCCTGTGCCTGGGTGCCACACTTCCACAAGCAGCCAGAGTTGGCCTGCCAGGATCCTGTGCTGCCCAACAGCTTTTCTACAGCTGGTCACATGGCAGGAAATGACCCAGTCCTGGGCTCCTGGTAATCGACAGATGTCTCTTAATTGACAACTTGTGGCAGGAAGTGGGTATGAGGGAAAGGGACCCTGACAGGGTAAGAGCAACTCCAGGTTTGTTTGGGCTACTTTTAGGCTAGGATGCTTGGGAAACGTCTGTAAAGCCCTTTCTCAACAACCTCGTCCCAGGACCCTGCTCATGATTGCCAGCTAGCAACTTCCTCAAAGGAGGATTGGACTCCCCAGAAACCTGAGTAGGAATGAGGCAGTGCAGAAAGAAGAGGCTACCTGACAACTTGCCTTGGGGAACAGGGCCCAAAGCGGTACGAAGACAAGGCAGTTGAGGTTCTGGCTGCCTTAGGAAGATGACAGAGAGGGGATCATGGGTCCAACAGCTCAGGACTTGCCTGGGACAGACCAAGTCGAGGGAGGGGGCTCAGGCCCCACTGAGCTCAGGACTATTCTTAGAACCTGAGTCAGTGGCAAAAAGAGGCAAAGGATTCTTGTCCTGCCTGTCCAGGCAGCAGTCAGAAACCAAAGAACAGTGCCCCAGGCTATCCTCTCCCAGAATCCAGAGTAAACACAGGAAGGAGGCTTCCTCTGGGATAGCCCTGGCTCCTCTGGTCCATCCCAGCCCTCTGGTCCCAACCACCCCACAAGGGCAACTGTATAGGGTCTGCAGTGAGGACTTCCCACCTGAGTCCCCAGTTTCCAGGATGGGACCCCACCAGGACACAAGCAGGGGCTACAGTTCCCATGGCCGCCCACACCCCACTCTTGGGACAGGCTGGCTGAGGAACTTCCCTCTTGTGGCTGACTGGAAACATCTGGACTCAGCTCCCTGCAAAGCATCAAAGGTTTCTGTGCCGCAGCCCCACGCTTGCCCCTGGCTGAGGACACGTCAGCCTGAGGGAAGGCTGAAGGATGCAGGGGCTGTAAAACTGGAGGGAAGGTCTTGTTCCCCATCTACTGCCCTACAGACTTTGTGCCAATACTCAAGAAGGATAACACACTTCTCAACAGATACTTTATTGGTGGTACTCTGCTGCACAGTCAGAGAAGCCGGAGTGCTATGTTTGCAGTGGGGGACTAGGAGCTGCAGCCCCATCCTCTTGCCTGCACAGGCTTCCTGCCTAAAAACGCAGCCAGAACATGCCGCTACGGATCCGGTTGTAGTCTGGGAGCTGCTCGACGGGGCCTGTGGGGATACAGGGTGGGGTGGCAGGGTGCGGTGCCTGGCCCGCACAGGGACACCTGGCCCTGTGCCACACCCAGCTCAGAGCTGCTGCCCAGAGCAGTACAAGACAGGCTTTGAGTGAAAAGAGGGAAGAGAACATTCCCCGAGGGTTGCAGAGCCTGTCCCTGCACGCTCTGGTCCTTGGAGCCCCACCCCACACCCAGGGTACCCGTTACCTGGCGGGTGGGGATATTGATGGAAGAACGTTGGCAGAGAGTCAGGGAGCTGCTGGGGCAGGTTGTCTGAGCAAGAACTTCCTGGCAGCCAGGCTACTGGGGGAGCCTCATGGGGCCCTCAACCTGGAGCCTTTAACTTACTCCATGGTGCAGGCTGGGGGTGGGGAGCAGAGGCACAAGGGGAAGCCAAAACAATGGCTAGGGAAAAAGACAAAAAACAGACCTAGCCCACTCACCAAATCCAACCACTGCCGGGCACTGGTCATAGAAGTATTTGGAGCAGACCTCACGTACCACATGGGCATCCACCTCCTTCAGAGAAAAGCAGAAGGCTCATGACTAACGGGCACTGGGACCACCTCAGCCAGCTAACCTGCCTTAGCTGACCAAGATCACCCACGTGTTCTACGGAGCTGTGCCCCCAGCTCAAGCCGGGAAAGAGCAGGGATCTCTATGGCCCCTCTGTGCCCACACCAGTGATGCTGCCACCCTGCCCTGACTACACCACACCTGCAGGTGACAGCTGCCTAGGACAATAGATGGCAACAGGAGCAGTCTCTGTTCTCAGGCCCCAACCATCCCCTCCCAGTGGCAGGTCCCTGCCACGTAAGACCCCAGAATCTCTCATGGGGACTCATGTTACCGCAATCCGGCTCTC
This sequence comes from Hystrix cristata, assembly GCA_004026905.1. Classification (NCBI taxonomy): domain Eukaryota; kingdom Metazoa; phylum Chordata; class Mammalia; order Rodentia; family Hystricidae; genus Hystrix; species Hystrix cristata. Next base: position 63,690 of record PVJO010001551.1, read on the forward strand.
CCACTCGGCCAGGGGGATGCGGCGGCCATAGGTCAAGAGGCTGCGTCCAATGTCCTCACACACGGGAGTGGTGCCTTTGAAGGTGGGGGAAGGCTTAGAGGTCTGCCTAGTCCAATCCTGGACCCTCAGATACACAACCCCTGGTTGACCAGGACCTGCAGGACCTTGCTCTGACCCCAGACCACAACCCTCACCCTCTGACAGCCTGTTACTGGAAGCAACAGGCTGCTGACTTGAGCCACCCCTCCACACCTGGAGTTCCGAATCCCCAGGCAGGTTGGGGGGCTATGGTATGACCTTCAAGTCTGCGTTTCCAACCTTGGCTAGGAATGGTGGCCACACTAGCACTGTCCAGGTGTCACTGTCAGGAAATACTATAGGGCTGCAGGACTCACCATCCAGATGAGATACTAGGGAATTTCTGAGGATGTTTTTTCCCCGAGTCACCTCGCTCTCCGTGGCACTGGTGCACAGGCGCATCCTAAAGCAGGGGGTGGGAGGTGGGGGAGCAGTGGTGCTCATTCTAAGAGACAGTGTGCTGTCTTCAGCCTCCCACTACCCCGCCCAAAGGCCCCCATCCCACTCAATAGTACCAGGCTAGCACTCACCACTGGCCTTGTAGGAAGAACATCATGTCGTCAATGCTCATGGGGTCACAGACAAAGTGTGCCCCCAGTAAGCCAGTCTCTGTGTAGCAGATGTTGAAGGTCTGAAAACTCTGGCACACCTTCTTGGCTGCAGCTACTGAAGCCAGAGGGCTGGACAGGTGCTACCAGGGCCAAGAACAACCAGCAGCACCTTGTGTTTAAAGTTGAGGAGCACACAGCCTGCCACCCTCTCTCTCCTAAAGGCAAGTCCCATGCCCACCTCTGGCACTTACCACACCGCCACCGTAAGTGCAGTCATAGTGGCCAATGATGGCATTGGCTACTTGGAGAGCTATGTTGTCCGGATTAGCCCAGCCAGGTCCTTCTACTGCAATGGCCACATGGGCCAAAGGCAGGGCATCATCACGGTGGCGGATCTGAAACGGTACATGTCAAGGTGGAAGGACAGCCGGACTATCTGGGCGAACGGAGGGTGGCTGGTGTGGGCAGAGCACACATATGCACATAGCTGTTAACACATGTGCTTGGTGTCTGTGAGGTAGCAGCCACAGGACCCCTCCCCGATCTCTGGAACCACAAGGATGACCATGCAGGTGAAGGTCCTCCCAGAGGTCCCCAGCTCACAGTTCCACCCCTGCCCACCAGCAGCGCACCTCACTCCCAGTGAAGCGGCACGGAGTTAGAGCAGGCACGGCATCCTCCGGGTATGTCGTAGAGACACTGCTGAAGTGCTTCTGGGCAAGGTCTAGCAGCTGCTGGTGCTCCACTCCTGAAGAGACAGACAGAAGTCTTACTGGCCAGCCAAGACCACGGCACAAGGCGCAGGCAGGGATCTTGGACAGGCACAGGACCCCCACGTCCTATCTCAGCAGGAGACAACAGAAGAGACACATGACATTGGGACAGGAGGAGGGAAGATCATCCACAGAGGCTATGCCTCATGGCAGAGCAGGCACTTCAGGGTCAAACAGTTCCCCTAGCATGAGGCACAGGAGAAAAGCAACACCAAATGCCAATTCTCAGCCTTGAAGCAGCATTTCACCTGCATCAAGGACAACGCTGGTGCTCTCTAGGCACAAGGCCTCCTGGCTGCCACTTTGTCCCTCAAGCCCTACCACAATCAGATCTGGGTACTGGGCCTGCAGGGGGTAGCAGGTGAGAGAGCACAGAGAGGTGCTACTGCAGTACTACCATGAGCTCTGGAGTCTGAGAGGTAAGAACACTTACGGTAACATGACATGCTCTTGCCCTCAGGATCCCTTGCCAGACCTCCTCCCCTCACTCCACAACACGCCTCTGCAGCCTGGCGTCTTGGAATGGCAAGTGCTGCGGCAGCAGACATCTTGCCCCAGCCCTGCTAAGAGTCAACCAAGTCTGAGGTATCAGTAACTTGCACTACTCTTGGTCTCTGAGTTCTCTGGCTCCAAAGCCCTGCCATATTATCAGTTGTTTTTTTTTTTTCTTTAATCATGAGGCTGCTGAAGCCATAAGCAAGAAGGAAGCATCTTTGACCCTGCTCCTCCGTCCACATCCAGACCCGCAACAGGTTTTTTCCACCTAGAAAACCACCCAGAGTGTACCGCTTCTCTTCCCACCTGGTACCTGTCACAGCCCCTCAAGAGCTGGCCTATCTCTACTCTGGCCCCACCTGTTGGCAAGCCTTAAGCAAGCATCTGGCCACAACACTGACCCTCCCCTCTGCCAGGATGCCCACTCCCCATGGAACTAATCCCCACCACCCCTTCTGGTCCCCATTCAAGCACAGACGACACACACTTCAACCCCCACCCCAGCTCTGAGTTCCCCACTGAAAGCTCCACTGCCACTCTGTATCTTCCTTCCAACATACTTCCCAGTTCATCATCACACAGCCAATGCCTGGCTCTCCAATGGCATGGCCTCAAGGAAGCAGCCCAGGAATTACAGGCCCCGCTGGCCCACATCCTAGGACCAGGTGGACAGGAGGGGCTGGGAGAGGCCTGAGCCCTGGTGGGGGTGGGCAGGGCTGAGGTCAGCAGCCTGAGGGATGGTGCCTGCATGGCCAGTCCCAGTGGTGGCAGGAGGGCAGAAGCCAACCCCACCTGGGGGCAGAGGCGAGAGGTCACTCCCCTCAAGGACAAGATGAGAACAGAATCCCCTGGAGTGAAGGCCCTCTATGGATATAGCTGGGCTCAGATAACCCAGGGTGGGGTTTCAATGAGTCCCTCACTCACCCCCAGCTGCTGCCAGCACCATGCGTGGGGCTTTGTAATGCCTGCTGAGGTATTCAGTCAAGTCTGCACGAGACAGCTTCCTGCAAGACACATGGCCAACAGGTCAACTTCTCTCCCAATCCACAGCAAGCTGGGTCATACAAAATGGAGGTGAGAGCCAGATGTGGTGGTGCACACCTGTAATCTCAGCACTAGGGAGGCTGAGGCAGGAGGACTGCTGTGAATCTGAGGCCAGCCTGGGTTACATAGTGAGACCCTGTCTCAAGAAAAGAAAAACAAAAAAACAAAAAAGAAAACAACGGAGGTGGGAAGAGACTTCACTTCTCTGAAGAGCAAGCCCCGGCAGACCCTTGATCCTCTTCCCCCACCTCTGCCACCCACCCTTCCAGGACCCAGAGGCCAGCCCTTATCTGGTGCCTCTCTGACAAGGGCACGAGCCAACAGTGGGACTCTCTTCTCAAACAGCAAGGCCAGGACTCTCATAGCCCAATCACCCAGATAACAAGAAGCCACGTGGAAGGGATACCCAGACGCTCATGGGTGGAAATACACCCTAAAACAGAGCCCAAGATTCAAGTGAAGACCACACAACTGCTTTAAAAAAAAAAAAAAAAAAAAAGGTTCCTGGGAACATATGGCAATACAGAGCCAGGGCCCAACCATGTGAATTAGAAAAACAGTATAGGCAGTCAGCCAACTAGACACGTGTCCTGGAAGAAGAGGTCCGGCCAGAGTGCCCATGTGTGCCAGCCAGCTCAGCCAGTCTCACCTGACGTTCTGACTGGGTCCCTCCACAGCCTGTGCAAGAGGTGTGCCCTGGAACGCTGTGGCATGCAGGTAGTCAAAGACCACATCCCGCATAGAGGCATCATTCTCCTGCATCTCCTGCAAGATCACGTCTCGTTCCTTTTCAATCTGCGAGTCTTCCAGGCTGCAGTTCTGCACAATGTCAGCCAGAAGTTCCACAACTGGACACAGGAAGCTATGTTTAGGTGCCCAGTGGGGACCAATGACAGCACATCACCCCCAAGCCTGGCCTCTTCTGCTGCCCACCCTGCTGCAAAGCCACAAACCATGGGCAGTCTTATTCTGTGGCTGGCCTGGGGCTCCCGGGAGCCTCTCCTTGCTCCCCTAAAGTCCAATTCTTCTGTTCCCACCCCATCCTCCAGGTATTACCTTTTGGCAGGTCTTTGGACAGTGCCTTGATATAGTAGGCTGTGTGCTCCCGAGTGCTGTAGGCATTAAGATGGGCTCCCATGTTCTCTACCTCCTTCTCAAGGGCACTGCCAGGCCAATTCTTTGTTCCCTAGAATCAGACATCAAGAGGACCAATCAGTAGCCATGCAGAAGCCCAGGAATCCTGCCTCACAAGCTTAAGTACCTATGTCCAGCAGTCTACAAGTACTTCCCTCAGTGATGACTATGGGAATACAGGGTCCAGACTCTATACTCCCTGAACACTAAGCAGGCCTTGCTGACCAAAGCTACAGCACCATGGGCCAAAAGGATAGAGACAGCCAGGGTCAGGATAGGAGGACATAGCCAGAGCTCCCATGAGAGCCTGACCTAACTACTGTCCCATTACTGACAGCTATTGTCAGGTGGGCCCATATCCTGTGTTCAAGTGATGTGACTAATTCCCCAGCAGTGCCATTTATATGATTCTGTATCTGCTTACAGTCACCTCTCTAGGACCCATCCCAGTCCCATGTGTGTGTGCAGGGGCAGTGGTGCTGTCATCTGTGTCATCACATGGGACAGACACACACACCCTGTACAAGTATCTGCAACAATGGAGCTCTCTGGGTTGCCTGTTCTGGCTCCGCCAACTTTGCCTATCCCATACCCTCTTGTCCATTCTGATCTTTCACTTATATATACACAGGCTTCTGCAATCAAGGGTGCACAGATATCCCACCCAAGCAGGACATTTCACAAGAAGTATGCACTTCTATGCTGTAAATTAGTCACCAAGCATGTGCATGTATATGTTAAGTTCCATGAGTCCAAATGGAAGTGCACATGATGTGGGTCCCACTAGTGACCAGTGGAGGGTCCTATGGCCCCTTGGGTTTCCTTGGCTTGGGGATGTCATGTAGAGGCTCATCAGATAAGTGCTCACTCAGAAGAGACTAACCCCACATGGCTCTTTCTGGAAAGGCCAGCCAGAGGTCACTCACCAATTGAGGCTCGTAATCAGGAGGCTCATTTTTCTGACCTTTCTTCTCAAAAGAGGGAGCCCTAAGCGCATGGAAGACACAGACTTCACGTGCCTCACCTTGAAAGCCAGATGCTCCACAAAGTAGCCTGCCCCATTGTTCTTCTCAGTCTCGTAACGGCTGCCAGCATCAATCCATACTCCCACCTGGACCAGAAGCCACCGACAAAAGAAACAAACAAATCACCCCAGATTGTATCACAACCCACCAAGGAACAACCCAGCCGACTCAGTATGAGTGCCATGCAGGGGCTCAGGGGCTCATGGGTCCTGTGGTGGGAGGGAGCTGCCCCATGAAGACCCCTATGTTGGGTGGCCCGGCAAAGTCATGGCACAGGGCAAACCAAGGACAGAACCTTCACCCTCTCTCCTTCCTGCCCTATTGCATCACTGTCATGAAAGACGCCAGAAGCATTCCTGTGCCTTTTTACTTGGTCCCATCGCCACTGTGATTTTTTTGTGTGAGGTACTAAGGATTGAACCCAAGGCCACATGCACACTAGGCAAGCATTCTACGACTTGAGTTACATCCTCAGCCTGGGTTTTGCTAAGTAGCCAGGCTGGCCTCCAACTCATAGTAATCCTCCTGCCTCAGGCTCTCCAGTGCTGGGATTATAGGCATGTTTCACCAAATCTGGTTTATACATAGGCCATATTAACAAGGAAGTTGTTTACCACCTTTTTCTGTGTGCAGTAATAATTTACATTACAAACCATTATTTGTTCCTGGAAAACTGAAAGAATTTGCCAGAGTTCAGCGGCTCATACCTCTAATCCCAGCACTGGGGAGACTGAGGCAGGAGAATTACTGTGAGTTCGAAGCCAGTCTGGACTACATAGTGAGTTCAAGGCTAACCTGAACTACATAGAGAGGCCGTCTCGAAACAAAAAAATTTCCCAATAAAAGCATTTGGCCCTGGAAACTTCTCACTTATTCATACATCTAGTCAAGATTTCTGGGGCTGGGGCTTTAGCTCAGTGGTTAGAGCACTTGCCTTCCAAGCACAAGGCCCTGAGTTTGATCCCCAGCACCAAAAAAAAAAAAAATTTCTATCCTTCTGTCAGTTTTGAAGATTTCTATTTTTTGGAATCACCCATTTCTTTGTAGTCTTCAAATGCCACTTCTCTCTCTTTTTTTTTTTTTTTTTTTTGGTGCTGGGGACCAAACCCAGGACATGCTGCTTGTCAAGTGTTCTAGCACTGAGCTACATCCCCAGTCTGTCTCTCTCTCTTTTTTGGTACTAGAAATCGAACTCAGGCCTTTACACTTAGCTACTTCCCCACCCCCAGCCCCAGGTTTTTGAGACAGGACCTGGCTAAGTGGCTAAATTGCCCAGGTTGGGCTTGAATTTGGCATCCTCCTGCCTCAGCCTCCAGAGTGCTAGGATTACATGAGTGCTCCACCGCACCCGGCTTTGAATGCCTTTCTTGAAGACCATTTGGCTGTAAAACTGACAGATCTAGACCCCTCTGAGTCATCTAAAAAATCTCTGAATCCCACTTTCCCCATTTTTTTTCATTGTAAAACGGAGACACGATCACGTCTCTCACACGGACTAAACAGGAAGCAAACAGGAAGCTGGGGATAATGCTTGGCCGGCAGCAGGTGCTGCACAAACGCCGGCTGCACCTAGGACTACTCCCCGCCCTGGAGTTAGGACAGGGCTGAGGTCGTAAAGGGGACCATCCAGCCAGCCCAGTACATAGAGGACTCAACCCAAGGTCACAGCCGCCCGGAGGAAACGGAGGCAGGCGGTCCGCGCCCCCAGCCCCCACTCACCGTGCAGGTGGGCTGGGCCGAGTGCTCCGAGGCCACGCGCAGCCCGTTGTCCAGCGCGCTGACCTGCGTCTCCGGCGCGGCCTGCAGAGCCTGCGCGAAGGTCGCGGCACCCCGCAAGGCAGGCGCCCTCAGCAGGGCCGACTGCAGGAAGAGGCGGCGCCGTGAGGACGGGGCTGGGTATCGACCCCCCCGCAGACGGGAGCGGATGCCCCACCATCGACCCGCCGGCAGCGCAGCACGCATCCCGTCCTCCGCCGTGACCTTCCCACAGCCTGACTCCGCGATCTCGTCACCTCGACCCACCACCGCTAACAGTCCGATCCCTCCACCTCCCGAAGCCCAGAGCCCCAAAGCCCCGCGTTCTCGCCGCCACCTCACCGAGCGGCCGGTGCGCAGCAACACTTGCGCCCCTACTCCGGCCGCCCGGCAGACTGCGGACGCCGCCATCTTCTCGCTTCCGTCAGCACGAAGCTGCGGTACGCATGCGTAGAGTGGATGCGGCGGCTCCTCAGGCGCAGGCGCAGCACGGAGGACTCGGCGCTCGACCGCCCCCTGGCGGAAAGGGAGTTAATCACGCGGCTGGTCTCTGGGCTTTTTGTTTGCGGCCCTGGGGCTTGACCTAGAGCAACTTCTCACTCCCTTTTACAATTTTTTATTTTGCGACAGGGTCTCGTAAATTGCTACATTTTCCGGGATTCAATGGAACTTCTGATCCTCCCTTCTCAGCCTCCCAGACCGCTGGGATTACAGGCATGTACCACGAAACACGGCTTGGTGGGCGCGTCCGCAAGTCCCTGCTCATGTCAGTCAACCTGCCTGTCCCATCAGCCTGCGCGCCCATCTAGTCCATTTCCCTCTTAGCTCAGTGCAAGATGTTTATCAACTGTGTGCGTGTCCCAGCAGGGACTACGATCCTAGACAGCTGTTAGAATTAACGGTCGTCCAGGGCGTCTGCACAGATGAGATGTCAAAATTGCGACTGGAAGGGGTTGGGGTTTTAACTCGGTGGTAGACCGCTTGCATATCAAGCGCAACTCAAGGCCCTGTGTTCGATCCCCAGCACCAGCACCACCTTCCGGAAAAAAAAAAAAATGTGGCTGGAGGCTAATCTGAAGAGAGCCAGGCCTCCAGGTGGCGACCCATGGCCAGCCTACAGGCCTCCCTAGAGATAAACAGCAGCTCCAGCTAACTGCTGATGTTTAGCACCACCTGGTCCAATGGACCCAGCTAGGCATCAGACACAGGTGAGTGGCTAGAACACCCTGATCCACATTCTCATCCCTTTCCGGTAACACCTTTGTTCTTCTACATTAGAGGTTGGAGACAAGCTAAGGTTAATGATGCTCGCCATATACCTTCGTTCTGTGCCTTGATTCCTTATTAGATCAATACTAGCTAAGCAACTGTACATGTAATCCTATAGGTTGACTGTATTGGACCCATAACTGCCCAAGCTGTGATTTTGCTGTAAAAAAAATATCCTTGGACAAAGAGCCTCAGGTGGCAACCCACTTTCAGGAACCCTCCTGTCTCTCAAGAGCTGTCTCTCTTAACTTACTCTTAATCTCCTTCATCACGTAGGGACAGGGGTCCCCATAGGTAGGGAAAAGAGGGTGAAGGCCTCATTAGATGTTATTAAAAATTAATAGACAATTTTAACCTCTAAAGTCAGACTCTGAAAACCCGACAGTTACAATTAAATAGTTAGAAACATAAAGGCAGTTAGATTCCAACAGTTAAAGAGACAAAGGCAAAGAGACTGGTTCCAGGAAGGCCCCAGGTAATCTGATTCACATAACACAAACTCCCCTTTATTTGATCCTTACAGCTACATAACCTGGCCCTAAAGCACCCACCCATAAATTTGCCCTCTGCCAAAAGATAAAGGTCACAGGGCTGAGGGAAGTCAAGGCAGAGGTGACAGACAAGCCCAAGAGCCAGTCAGATTCCAAGGGCCAACCCGAGGGAAAAACCGCAGTAAAAAGGGGCTACAAGGAAAGGCCCACGGGTATTTCACTTTCGAATGCTCCCTACTCGTGGAGTAGCTATCTATTTTCTCTCTCTTCCCCCTTTTTGCCACCTTTAAATAAATTGTCTTCTCTTAGTTTGAACTCAGTTTCTTTTTTTTTTCTTCCGGTTTCTTTAATTCTTTACTATAGCTTACGTTTCTGATCACTGGCAGCTGCATTTCTACCAGGGCAGCAGCTCACAGTCCACCTCTGGAGGTAACAATCCTTGGGTCCATTCTTTAGTATCAGGAGACCGAAACTCAGCGATCTGGCATCTAACAGTTTGGGAGTTGCTTCCCTGTGACGTTCCCAGACCCTCGAGTAGGAGAATCCGAATTCAAGGCCAGCTGTGAGACCCATCTCAACAAAAACAAAACAAAGAGCTGAGGATATAGCTCCGTGTAGAGTGCCTCTCTAGCATCTGTGAGGCCTTGGATTAATCCCCAGTACCGGAAAAGAAGAAAAAAGGAAAGTAGATTCGGATGACTGACCAGGAAAAAGTTTAATCATAAATTGCTAAGAAAAAAAAAAAAGGAACAAGTTAGAGATAAATTTGTGAAATAGGATTCCTTGTTTAGAAAACAAATCTAAACAAAAACACGCATGACTTATCACACTGTAAGCTTTTAGCAAGGTCACTTCTGGAAAATGGATGAAGAAGAAGGGAAAGGAGGGTATAATTTTTATACTTCTGTGTTTTTTTAAATATTTTTGTATTAAAAACAATTTCTGTATTTTTACAAAAACATTACTTTCGAAATAACCAAACATATCTCTGAATTCTTTTTAAAGAGGTTCATGCTTTATTTTGCTTCTATATTTGTGATCTTTCAAAAAAATCACACTGATACTTAAAATATGACTATATAAAAATGAGACAAAAGATATTTGGTGTGTATCGACTAATGTTTTATGGGTTAGCATTATGATTTAGACATGAAAAGTAAAGAGAAACAGCATTGCCCTGATTCTAATACCAGACAAGGATCCAAACAGGACAACTATAGACTAATCTCTTTAATGAATATAGAAATAAAAATCCCCAACAACAAAAAACAAAACCAAAAACAAGATATATCATGTACAGTTACAAATTAACTATGATGAATGCAACTGTTATATATATCTAAAATAAATCTTTTTGGTTCAATTAAAAAAAAAATCCTCAACAACATACTGTAAACAGAATGCAACAAGATACATTATGACCTAGGAAGCACAAGGCCCTGAGTTCAATCCCCAGCATCAAAAAAAACCCAAAAAACAAAAATACATTATGACCAAGTAGACTTCACCCAAAGGGTGGAAGGATGATTCAATCTATGCAAATCAATAAATGTAATATGCCACATAAACAGAAGCAAGGACAAATATCGCACAATCATCTTAATAGATGCAGAAAAAGCCTTTGACAAAATCCAACATCCATTCATGCTAAAAATACTGAAGAAAATAGGTATAGAAAGACCTTATTTCAATATGATAAAAGCCATATATGACAAACTACTGCCAACATTATATTAAATCCAAAGAACCTGAAAGCTTTCCCTCTAAAATGAGGAACAGATAAGAATGTCCACTACTGCCACTCCTGGTCAACATGATACTCGAGACCAGAGCAATCGAGCCAGGAAAAAAAATAATAAAAGCAGTATGTATAGGAAAGGAAGACGTCCAGTTATCATTATTTACAGATGACATAATCTTTTTTTTTTTTTTCCTGGTGCTGGGGTTTGAACTCAGGGCCTTGTGCTTGCAAGGCAAGCACTCTAACCACTGAGCTAAATCCCCGTCCCAACATACTCTTCTACACAGAAGACCCCAAAAAAATCTACTGAAAGACTCCTACGGTTAATAGCCAAATTCAGGAATATAGCAGGACACAAAATCATCATATAAGTCAATAGCTTTCCGGTACACCAATAATGAATCACTGAGAAAGAAAGAAAGAAAAAAAAAAATACCAGGCACAATAGCATGAAGCATGCTCACTTCAGCAGCACATATACACAAAGCATGAAGAAAAATTAAATACCTGGAATTAAACTAAGGAATTGAAAGACCTCTACAATGAAAACTACAGTGCTCTGACATTATATTTCAGCTTAGTGAGAGCCTGTCTCAAAATAAAATTTAAAAAGGGCTGAGGGTAGAGCACTCACCGGTGTGGGTGAAACCCTAGCTCCAGTCTCCAGTCTACAGAAGGGGGAACGATGTCCTGAGTGATTGGTTACATGGAACACCCAGTAGTAAAGGCACTCCGAGCCCTTCCCTAGCTCCCTGGGGAAGGTGTGTCTGAGGTCAGTGGTAGATGCCACACTCCTGAAAGGCACAGCATGCAGCCAACTTCAGAGGGGCCTAGCAGTTTCTCCCTGAACTGAAATCTCAAGACCCAGGCTGTGAGAACAGCTCATTAGCCGTTGGTCTTGATTCAGACTGGCTCAGCAAAAAGGGCCTCAAGATGAGCCTTTTTCCAGGCAAACTGTTTTTCTTTTCCACTTCACTGTAAAGTCTTTACCTTTCCAAAGGTGGAAAATGACATGTATTTTCCATATCCAGTTTACTTTCTTCTTTCTCCTTTCATTCATTCACGCAGCCAATTTATGAAGCACCTGCTATGTTCTAGGACCTATCCTACACTCCAGGGTCACACAGGAAGGAACCAGCAAAGGGTTCATTTACAACAGCCTTTTAAACAGGGCCTGGGAGCGTATGCCTATAACCCCAACGCAAGGGAGACTGAGGCAGGGTGACTACAAGTTTTAACGAGTGGTAGAATGCTCTTCAGTTCAATTCCTAGTACTGGGGGGAGAAAAACCCCATGGGCATGCTTGTGCAACACCTGTGATCCCAGCATTTGGGAGGCTGAGACAGGAGGATTGCCACAAGTTCAAGACCAGCCTGGGCTACCTAGTGAGACCCTGCCTCAAGCAAAATAAAGCAAAACAACAACAAACCGTCCCCCAGCATTTTAGGTGTTATGAGGAGTCAGAAGGGGAAAAAAGATGTACAGCTCAGTAAGGGGACGGGTCTCTCTCCCCCCCACACATGCGCACTTGTGCGGGCACGCGCACGTTCAAGTAACCAATGAGTGCCATATTGCTAACTCCACAGGCGACGGTCTCCTTTAATGTGCTTGGTTGGCCAGATCTTTCCAGGTGAGCACCTCTTCGTGGGATCCAGCTTCCCAAGCTCTGCCCTGATACGGCTCCTCCTTGCACCTGGGCAGCGCCGGACCCCAGCAGCCAAGGCTTCCTAAATGAACATGGCTAATGCCGAACTCTTTCCTTGGCTTCCCACCATTGCCTTCACTCAGTAAATGGCCCTTCTGTTGGGGCAAGTGGCCAGGTTCAGAACCTAGGAGCTACCCCAGCCTCCTTGCTCGCCGAGTCCACACCAGGTCCTTCAGCAAGTCCTGTTCCCCTCACTCGCCCCTACTTCCCCCTACCTGGTCCCGGGATTGAACTCAGGGCCTTGCGCTTGCTAGGCAAGCACTCTAACCACTGAGCTAAATGCCCAGCCCCTTCCCCTTACCTTTTTTTTTTTTTTTTGGTACTGGGGATCGAACTCAGGGCCTCATCCTTGCAAGGCAAGCACTCTAACCACTGAGCTAAATCCCCCGCCCCCACCCCCTACTTTTTTGAGACAGGGATCTTACTGCAGTGCCCAGGCTGGTCTCAAACTCCAGACTCAAGTGATCCTCCACCTCCCTCCCGCCCCACACCTGCCCCAGTGACTGTGAACCTACCTGGTCACCTACCCGCCCTCCCCACTGCACTGACACCCTGGGGCCAGAAGGGAGGCCGGGACAGTGGGGAGACAGTCAGGAGGTATGACACTGTAGACGCTGGGGAAGGGTGTGTTTCAGAAAAATGTTACTGAAAGATCGAGTCCCCTTGGCACCAGGAAGGAACACGTCAAGTATTCATTCGCAGAGCACAACTCATTAATCCAGAAGTCGGCGCCATTGCAATCAATGGTTTGATGAGTCTTCAGTGACTCACTCACTGGTCTTCTGGAATTTACTTTGTACATGGCGTGAGGTGAGGTCAAAATATCCTTTTTCCCTCTAAATTGCAAACTGAATTTTGCAACCCATGTCTTTATAAGACTTCCTTTCCTCCCCCACTGTCTGTGGTACTATGAAACCTAGGCCTTCTCACTGAGCTACATCCCCAGCCCTTATTATGTGACTTGATTTGATTTGATTTTGAGGCAGGGTCTCATTGTGTAGTTTAGGTTGGCTTTGAACTCACTATGTAGCTCAGGCTGGCCTCAAACTTGCAAAGATCCTTCTGCATCAGCCTCCTGAGTGCTAGGATTACAGGCATGTGCCACCACACCCATCCTTTTATTTTAATTTAATTCAGGGTGGGGTGCTGGGGATCTAACTCAGGACCTTGTGCTTTCTAGGCAAGCACTCTATCACAGAGCTAAATCCCCAACCACATTCCCCCCACCAACTCAGGGCCTTGTGCTTGCTAGGCAAACACTCTACCACTTAAGTCCCCAACCTCATTTTAATTTTATTTTATTTTTAAATTTTGAGACAGAGTTATTAAATTACCCAGGCTGGCTTTGAATTTGTAATCCTCCCACTTCAGCCTCCCAGAGTGCTGGAATTACAGCGTGCACCACCGAGCCCAGCTTCTCCTTCCGTTTCTCAGACCCCCTTTATCAGCTCCAACATTCCTAATCTCTGGGCTCTGATTTGTCAGGGAGGGTTCAGGATTTCTTTGACACATTCATCTGTCTATTTTCCTAGAGTTTTCTTTTTATATTATTTTAAATTTTACTTTTTAAAAAGTACTAAAATATACACAAACCATTATGAATCAGTGCACAGTTCAGGGACATTAAGTACGCTGACCATGTTGCATAATTGTCTCCACTATCTGTTTCTGGAGAATTGTCATGGTCCCAAACAGAAACTCTGTACTCATTAGGCACTGACTCACATTTCCTCCTCCCCAGCCCCCTATGGCCTCCTTGCCACTTCCTACCTTTATGATTGCAAATTCTAGATACCTCACACAAGTGCAATCATTTATTATTTGTGCTTTTATGTCAGCTCATTTCACTTAACATAATGGCCTCAAGGTTCACCCATGTTTTGGCAAGTGTGAGAATTTCATTCCTTTTTTGGTATTGTTTTACTGTGGTACAACATACACAACAAAATTTACCATCATAACTATTTCCAAGTGTACAGCTCAGTGACATTAATTACATTCACAATGATGTTGCACAACTATCCCTACTATCTTTTTCCAAAGCTTCTTCATCACCCCAAATAGAAACTCTGTAACCATTAAGCAATTAGTCATCATTTTCTCTCCCCACTCCCCACCATACCACCACAGTTGCTGGTAAACTCTAATCTATTTTCTTTTTTCTTTTCTTTTTTTTTTGGTGCTGGGGATCGAACTCAGGACCTTGTGCTTGCAAGGCAAGCACTTTAGCCACTGAGCTAAATCCCCAGCCCATAATCTACTTTCTGTTTCATGAACTTTTCTATTCTAGGTACCTCACGTAAATAGAATCATACAATATTTGTTCTTCTGTGTCTGGCTAATTTCGTTTAGCATAATGTCTCCGAGGTCCATCCATGTTATGGCATGGATCAGAAATTCAGTACTGTTCTTTTCCAGTGCTACGGATTGAACCTAGAACCTCACGAATATTAGGCAATGTGTTGTACCACTGAGCTCCATCCCCAGCCCTTTATTATTTTATTTTTTATTTTGAGACAGGCACAAAGTCACTAAATCACCCAGGCAAGGCTTAAACTTGTGCTCCTACTACTTCAAGTCCCCAGAGTTCTGGGATTACAGGCCTGTGCCACCGTGCCTACCTTGCTGACTGGTTTTCTTTGTTCTGTTTTAACTCTAAACAGTGTCCTTTGATATACAGAAGTTTTTATTTTCTTTTCTTTTTTTCAATGTAACCGAAGGCATAATTTTATTTTTTAATATTTTAGTTTATTATTACCTACACACAGTACATAATGTTTACATTCCTTGTGTGGAGTTGGTACGTGTACAGAACACATCTTAATGTCTTTTTTTGTCCCCTTTCCCTTCTCTACCTCTTCCCTCCCCCATCCCTTGATCTCTCTCTCTCTTTTTTTTTTTCCGTGCTGGGGATTGAACTCAGGGCCTTGTACTTGCAAGGTAAGCACTCTAACCACTGAGCTAAATCCCCAAACCCCTTTTCTCTTTCTTTTTTATGCTTGTTTGCAATATATACGCATTACATTCCTTGTTTTCTTTTATTTTAATGAAGACCAATTAATATATTTTTTCACTACTGTTTTGTATCACATGAAATCATTGCCTTCTTCAAAATTATGAGAATTTTCACCTATATTTTCTTCCAAGAGTTTAAAATTCAATCAAGCTCTTAAATTTAAGCCTTCATTCCATCTTGAGTCAATTTTGTGTATGACATGAAGTCAAGGTCCAGATTCATTCTTTCTTTTTTCCTGTGCTGAACACTGAACTCAGGGCCTCGCACATGCTGAGCAATTGTTCTTCCACGGAGCTACAACCCTCAACTTTATTATTTTGCAAGTGGATAGCCTATTTCCTGGTACTGTTTATTTGTTTTCTTTCCTTCTTTCTTTCTTTCATTTGAGCCAGGTTCTCACTATGTAGTTCAGATTGGCCTTGAACCCACTCTGTAGTCTAAGCTGGCCTCAAACTCACAGCAATCCTCCTGCCTCAGTCTCCCGTGTGGGATTTTGTTTTTTTGTGATGAGGTTTCCCTATGTTGTACAGCCTGTCCTTGAACTCCTGAATGCAGGCAATCTTCCTGACTCAGCCTCTCAAGTAGCTGGTAGTATGGGTGTGTACCTCTACCTGACTTTTACACTATTTTTTGTTTTGTTTTGTTTTGTTTTGCTGCTGGGGACTAAACCCAAGGCCTCATACATGCTAGGCAAGCACTTCACCACTGAGCTACATCCTCTGCTGCTTTTGTTTTTGTGGTACTGAGGATCGAACTCAAGGTCTCTACATTCCTAGCCTATTATTTTATTATCTCATTATTAGTAGTAGTAGTAGCAGTATTTTGAGACAGGGTCTCACTAAGGTATCCAGGCTAGGCTTGAACTTGTTGGGGGTTTTTGGTTTTTTGGGGGTGTGCTGAGGATTGGACTCAGGGCCTTGCACTCACTGGGCAAGCTCTCTACCATTTGAGCTAAATCTCCAACCTCTCCTTCAGAATTTTAAATATGGCATTCTAATGCCTTCAGGCCTCTGTAGATTATAATCAGCTATTAGTCTTATTTAGAATTCCTGTACAGGGGCTGGGGATTTAGCTCAGTGGTTAGAGTGCTTGCCTTGTAAGCACAAGGCCCTGAGTTTGATCCCCAGCACCGAGAGAAGGAAAAAAAAAAAGGCTAATAGAATTCCTGTACATACAAGTAACTTCTCTCCTGTTGCTTTCAAAATGTTTCGTCTTTGAGTTTTGACAATTTCAGTTTGACTTTAATGTGTCTCAATGTTTACCTGTTTGAGTTCATCCTGCGTGGAGTTCTGCGACCTTCTTGGATGTGTATATTCATATCTTTCATCACATTTGGTATTTAGCCATTATTTGTTTGCTCAGTTCAAGTCTAGCAGGTCAATGGGTTACGCCCCATGACCTACCTGTACATCACACACGTCCGATGGCTGCCCCACAACACAGCTCAGGCCATTCTTACCGCAGTAAAAATGGACAACTTCCCCGGTCCCTGCACGAAAGGCCTGACCTGTGTCACACCACATCTTGGCTGAATCTGATGTCTCATGTTTTAAGCAGAAAGAAGGCACCAAAGAGGTTCGTTCTTGTTGGGCACTGTAGCACGTGCCTATAATCCCAGCACTTGGGAGACTGAGGTAGGAGGATTGCCATGAGCTCGAGACCAGCCCGGACTATGTAGTGAGAACCTCTATCAAAAAACCAAAAATCAAAAACCAAATAAATAACTAAATATAAATAGAAGCTCCCGTGCTCCTGAGCAATGGTGTGACTGGGGCCGGATACCCAGGGAATGCTCGCGGGTCCCAGTTCTCCCCGTTTCTGGGTGTGTCAGTCCACACCAAATGACAGAAGTGGGAAACCACAGAAATCCTGGTTATCTGGCGACCGAGTTTCTTACATCCTTCTGCCCCACAGTGCTCTCTGTGGGGGACACAAAGGTGAGGTCAAGGCAGTGGAAGAACAACACAGTGCACCTTCCTCCGCAGGCAGATAGGCCAGGGTCTCTGAACCGCCATCTGGCATTGGAGCTGTGGTGCTGAAAGGAAGGTGGGGCGCCCACTTGGCATTTGCTGAGACGTCTTGCTCTTAGTGTGTACTTAGCTTTCTCCTTTCTCCTCTTTATTACAGGATTGCTTCCTTCTAGACCAGATTTCTTCCTTTTTCTTTTCTATCCCGGAAATCCCACAATGCATGTATTATTCTGATTGTTGGTGCTCCCAGGCCCTTCAAGATCAGTTCTTTTTTCTTTATTATTATTTTTTTCCAAGAACATGTATTGGTACATTGTATACATAATGATCATATTCCACATGGTTATTTTGTACCCGTATATGATATATCTTGGTTTTCCCCCCTCTTCCCTCTTTGCAACAGGTTTATTTACATTTTTCCATTTTTTCCCTTTCTCCTTTCTTTTCTTTTTCCCCTCCTTCTTTTCCCCTTCTCCCTTTCTAGTTCTCCTCTCTTTGAATATTATCTTCATTTTATATAATATCTGTTACACCTCTTTGTTCTTATTTACACTTATGGTTTCTCATATCAGAGAAACAATTCAGTGTGTATTCATGAATATCTGACTTATTTCACGTAAGAGTATGCTCTCAAGGTACATCCATTTACCCACAAATGTCTCTAGTTTATCCTTTTTATGGCAGAGTAGTACTCCATTGTGTAGAAAAACCACATCTTCTTTAGCCATTCATTAGTTGTTGGGCATTTAGGTTGTTTCCAAGACTTAGCTATTACAAATTGTGTTGCTATGAACATGGTTGTGCATATATCACTGTGATATGATGATTTTAATTCTTCTAGGAAGATACCAAGCAGAGGAATAGCTGGGTCAAATTGAACCTCTGTTTGTAGTTTTTTGAAGTATCTCCACACTGATTTCCACAGTGGCTGGATCAATCTACATTCCCACCAACAGTGGAGGAGGGTTCCTTTTTCCCTGCAGCCCCACCAGCACTTGTTATTGGTTGATTTCTTGGTAATAACTGTTCTAGTATAAGTAATATCCTTTTATCCTTAACCCTTGCACTAGAACTCTCTTCATTGACTAGAACTGTCTTCATTGACCTCGCTAACTTTCACTATCACTCATAAACCCCTCTACATATAGGGTAAAGACCACTTTACTAACAGGAAACCCACTACATACAAATTCCTGGTTTATATTGGGTGCTGCTTTATTACTGTGTTGACTTTGCTCCTATGGCTAAAAATACAAAGTTAATAGTTACCACAGTCGATCAATTTCATGAATGTAATTAATGGTATTGCAATTGCTAATGTACTAGTGCAACAAACATGTTAAGCAGGTTATAACCAATTTTACTTTCTCATGGCTAAAGAAGATGTGGTTTTTCTACACAATGGCAATACTGGAGTAATAATCGCTAACATAGTCCAAGGTCTTGAGACAGACATGAAAGTCAAGAACCACATAGAAGACACTGAAGGAACAGACTTCTCCTTGGAAAACATTGATATTTGTCTTCAAGTAACCTCCCAAAAACAAAATATAAAAATCAATACTGAAACTAAAAGGGGAGAAATACTTATAGACCCAAAGAAAATGACAAGACCCAGTTCCTTTTTATTCATTGGTCTTTTTACTGATCTCAGACTGGATTTTATCTTCCAGCTCACTAATCCTTTCTTCTGCTTGTTCCAATCTGTTGTTGAACCTTCCAGTAAAATTTTCATTTCAATTATTTTACTCTTCAGCTCCAGAATTTCTCTCTCTCTCTCTTTAGAAATTTCTGTCTGGGCCGGGGATTTAGCTTAGTGGTTAGAGTGTTTGCCTTGCAAGCATGAGGCCCTGAGTTCGATCCCTGGTACCAAAAAAAAAAAAAAAAAAAAAGAAATTTCTGTCTATTAATATTTTCATAACTGGCATTATGATTATTATATGTGTCACCTCTGGAAATCTGAGTCCCCCACTTCTCAAGGGCTGTTGACTTCTACTTGCTAAAAGCTGGGGCCACTTATTTGTAACTCTTCCATACTGTTTTCCAGCATAGATTCTTTGTTGCATGTGATCAGTGAAATTTCTGTTGTCTCTGAGGTCAGTCAATGGCCTGACAAAGATTTTCTTAAATGTCTGGGTCCCAAAAGGAAGGGAAGGAAGTACTGTCTCTTTAAATTCCCCGCAACGGAGAAGCCATTCAGTCTGAGTGTTGAAATGACAGGAAATCACGAAATGTCTTACAGCTTGTCGAGTTCTTCCTTGGACTCTCTCCTGCACACTACAAGTGTTCACTGAGGCTTCTGAGTTTCACAAAAATCGCTGCAGGTAGTTTCTGCAAACTCCAGCTTCCTAACCCACCATCCTAGAATGTCACACCCTTCTGCTATATTATTTCTACAAATACTTTATCAATCGCAAGGAAAACTCTGACTTGATTAAAATTGCAGAACTCTAACAATTCAGGGTAAAGTGCTTTTCTGAACAGCTGGCTGGGATTTCCAATCCCCAGTCCGGATCTCACTTTGCCTAACAGTTCCTCCTCAGTGCACCTCCCTGTCCTTACACTGTACCTCAGTACCAAGAAGAGCTGGGGGTTTAGCTCAGTGGTTAGAGTGCCTGCCTTGCAAGCACAAGGCCCTGAGTTTGATCCCCAGCACCAAAAAAAAAAAAAAAAAACACCCAGTACCAAGAAGAAACCAGGCTGCACCTTTGAAATTTTGCTTAGGAATCACTGCTGCTTTGTATCCAAGTTCATAATTTACAAGTTCTGCTTTCCACTCTACTATGAGATACAATTCCTCCAAGCTTCCTGTAACTATATATCAAGGATTCTTTTCTTTCCTTTCCAACTTCCAAAAGCATTTTCTTCATTTCCTTCTAAGCCCTCACCAGACCATCCTTAAAGTTCAGATTTCTCCTAAAGGTTGACTGAAGGCAAACTTAGTCTTTTTTTGTTTGTTTTATTTTTTCCAGTACTGTGGGATTGAACCCGGGGGCCCTCTACCACTGAGCTACTCCTCTAGACCTTTCTTATTTTTTCATTTTGAGATAGGGTCTCATTAAATTGCCCCGACAGGGCTCAAATTTGCAATCCTCCTGCCTCAGCCTCCCTGAGTGTACCACACACAGCTAAATCTTAAGTTTTTTGTTATGCTCTTCAATATTCTTTATTGGGCAGTCTCTGTCCACTGCCCAATTCCAAAGTCAAGTCCATATTTTTTGTATTTTTTTTATAGCAGTGCTTCATTCTGAGTATCCGCATCTATTAGTTTTCTATTGCTGTGATAATAAATTGTCCCTGGCCTGGGGCTATATAGCTCAGTGGTACAGTGCTCACCTAGAATGTGTGTGGCTAAGGGTTCAATCTCAAGTACCACACACACAGACATACACATATACATGCAGTTACCACAAGCTCAGTGAGACTTAGAACAGCACAAATTTATCATCTCGCCGTTCTGTGCATCAGAAGTCCAACATGGGTTTCACTGGACCGATCCCAGTGGGCACTGTCAGGGCTTCATCCCTTTCTGGAGGTTCTAAGGGACAGCAAGGATATTGGCAGACTTCAATCCCTAGTGGTTGGAGGACTGAGGTCCTGTTTCTTTGCTGCCTGTCACTTGAGGGTCATTCCCTGCTTCTACAGACCAGCTGAGTTTCTTGGATCCTCAGCCACGTGTGGAGGGTCAAATGCATCTCACATTTTGAATCTCTGACCAGCCCCTGCCCTCCTCCTCTGCTTCCTCAGGACTCATGGGGTTACATTGGGCCCACTGCATAATCTATAATGATTTCTCCATTGTAAGTTTCTTCTCCCTAATTCCATCTGTAAAGTTACTTCTGCCACGTATGGTAACACACTCATGGCTTCCGGGGATCAGGACATGGACATATTTATGTATTTATTATCCTGCCTAGCACACCCTCTCTAGCAGTCATCAGCTTGTCCCTCCCCAGCCCCATCCCTTCTGCTCTCCAGAACACCCCTGCCCTGAAATCCTGAGCACCTCATAACTCCAGGAACAGGTCATACTGTGTCTCCCACCCGGCATTGGTATCTGCTCATCCTTCTCATTGGAACCCCCTCCCTTCCTGCTATGGTTTGTGTCTAGATGTACCCCCAAAGCCTCAGTGGTCATGGATGGGGATCTAGAGTGTGTGATGCTGGGATTAAGAGTGTGCGATTACTAAATCAGTCCACTGATTGGTTTGGCACTGCCCTGATCCTGCAGCCTGATAAAATATAAGCAGCAGAAAGAAGCTGCTTAGGTCCCCCTCGCTTACCTTGCTGCTTTCTGCCTGTCTGCCATGCCACCCTGCCTTGAAGCTAGCTAATTATGGACTGAAACCGCTACAAATCATGAGCCAGATAAACCTTTCCTCCCTTAATTTTGGGTGTTGGGTACTTTACCTCAGTAATGAGAAAAGTAACTAAGATATACTTCCTCTGGTCACTCATCCTTCAGGTCCCAGCAATCAGCTCGCCTCTGCGCCACCCCAGCTGGGCAACACACTTCTCTTCAGAGTCACTGTCTTTTTAGTCTGTTCACCACTCCCACTCCCATCGGTGAGGAGGGAGGGAGGAGGCAGGTTTGCTGTGTCCACTGGTGTACACTCACATCACAGTACAGGGCCAGCAAACAGCTGGTGCTCATTAAAGTTTACAGAATGCAGAAGCGGACCTAACAATAGGCTGATGAAGCTCAACCTTCAATACCCTTCACTGTCAGACCCTGAAAGGAGCCTAACAGGGTTGTCCACAGGGGCAAGTATTTTCATAAAACTTGAAAAATTAAGATCATCTAAACCAGTACAGCAGTGCATACCTGCAGTCCCAGCAATTTGGAAGGCTGAGGCAGGAAGACTGGGAGTTCAAGTCCAGACTGGGCAATTTACCAAGACAGGTGAGGAAGTAAAATAACTTTCCTAAACTAGCAATAATTAAAAAACAAACATCAATAAACTATTTTAAAAAGAAGACTGAATTATCTATTCTCAGTATGAAAAATACTCCCCCCCAAAAAAAAAACCCTACATAAAAAAGCCAGAAAAATTGGGGGAGGTATGTTTACAGGAATGTGTCAGCATGTCACACAAATGTTGTTTTTCTGGATTTATTATTGTAATATTTGTCAATTTACAACCCTTTTCTTTATGACCCCCCCACCCCATCTTTTTTTCCCCAGTACTGTATGGGGCATTGATCCTAGGGTCATACCTTTGTTGAGCTACATCCCCAACCATTTTTATGTATTTGGTTTGTTTTGAGACAAACAGGGTCTTGCTAAGCTGCCCAGGATGGCCTTGAACTTGTAATCCTCCTGCTTCAATTTTCTGAGTGGCTGGCATTTCAGGTGTGTGCTATGCACCCAGCTCTTGTATTTTACCTTTTCTTTACGCATGTTGAGGAGAGAACCCAGGGCCTCAAACATGCTAAGCACCTGCTAACTACTGAGCTACACTGTCATATTTATATATGTTCTCGTTGTATTGTAATCCACCTCTGTTTCTATTTTTGAATTTGTAATACTGTGTTCTAAAAGAGGTGTCTTAAAGATGCATGTGCCTCAGGTCAACTCCACTTGAGTCACCTATGGTAGAAGGGAGGAAAGAGGGCCATTTGGGGCTGTCCCTCCTCCTCTGGGCTCATAGAACAAGGGCTACTCAGGCACCAGGCCATGTCTGCGGTTGGCTCCACATCGGGGCTGTTGGGCCTGAGCTGAGAGGGAAGCAGGGTCCTGGGAAGGAGCCAAGGATCTGGAGACTCACAGCAGTGACCTGCCCTGGGGAAGGGTCTGGCAAGGCTGGGGCAGAAGGAAACCAGAGCCAGCTGGTTTTGGTGGCAGAACTAAAATCATGAGGACAGTTCCCCGTCAGCCCCTGGGGTGGTGACAGGCCAGTGTCACCACACAGAGTCCAGAGTTCTCCGTTTCTCTGCAGAATCTTTGGGGTCCCCTCCCAGCCTCATCACCGCCCCCGGCTCCTCTTGGGACCAGGCCTTTGCTCTGTATGGCACATACACACCAGAGGCTGAGACCCTCAGCTGGCACTCGAGGGCCTTCACAGATGAGCCTGGCCCACCTTGCCAACACAATGGAGGAACAAACATGACCCACAGCCTGGGCTCAGCCTATAGCCTCCCCCAGTGTCCCCCAGCCCTTCACAGAACTCAGCATGCTTTTGCCTCTTCTGGAGGCCCTGGCTGGACTCCCAGGCCTGCCCTGACAGCCTGGTCTTCTCCCACTCATGGAGGGGCCCCAGCTCCTGGGTAGGCTAGAGAAGGGGCAGTGTGTGCAGGTGAGATCCTCGGGGAGGGAAGAGCAGTTGGTGGGGTGAGAGGTGGGCTCAAGTCCCACTGCCCACCCATGCCAGGCATCAAGTCCTCAGTGGACCCACTAGCTCCAAGAATGGAAAGGGCACAGGGCCCCAACAGCCCCAGAAAGAACAGGGTTTCAGGCCATGCTGCTCCCTGCACCTGGCCACCAGACAAAGAGAAACATGTGTCAGGTCACCCGGACAGGGTGGGAGTCTCTTTTATTTGCACTTTTGGGTGGCTAGGCGCTGCAGATGGCCCTCTATGTGTAGCAGGAGGGCATCCAGCATGTGGAGGACCCTGAGGAGCAAGGTGTGGTCCGAGATTGGAGTCCGCCGTTTCCAGGGTCCAGAGGGGCTGGTGGTCACCCATGGGTGCTGAGGATGGGACAAAGAGATGGGAATGAGTGGAAGGGGTGGTGAGGGGCAGCAACAGAGCTAGTAGAAGGGTGTAGGGCTACAGGGCAGTGCCAGAGGGGTGGGAAGGGAGACTTCAGGTGATGAGCATTGAGGGTTTGCCATGGGCTAGGGCAGTTATAGGGCCCAAGGGGCTGCATGAGGAACGAGGTACTAAAGTGGGTGGTGGAGGGGAGAGGACAGCTATGGAGAATGGTCAGAGATGGATGACTTATAGTCATGGAGATCTGTGGCCGAATGCAGTGACAATAAGCTGTGCGGCAGGGAGAGGCCAGGCAGGAGGCCCACAGCGCCACAGACAGAAAGCAGGGGAAGGGCTGGGCAGAGGCTATGGCCTGATGGGTGTGAGCAGAGACAGGCACCTTGAGGACAGGAGTTCTGTGCTCCCCAGCCACCGTTACCTGCGAGCGCCACCGGTGCAGCATCTGACGACCCATCACTAGCATCAGGGTGGTGGTGATCATGACCCCAGCCATGGGGTAGATGCGGTTCCCTCCCAGGCCCATCCAACAACTAGGACAGCCCAGGGTGCCCCCACAGGCCTCCAGGCTGTTTGGCTCATACCCCCAGGGCTGTAAGTCCAGCCTCACCTGGTACCAGAGGGGTCGTGACCAGGCAAGGGTAGGGGCAGGCTTTGCCAGCAGGAGCAGCAAGGACAGTAGGGACAATGCCTGCAGCATATCTGTGGCCGCTGCCAGAGGCCGGAACCCGGGTGCCTGGCAACAAGCAAACGCCCCTCCCCCCCAAGAGCAGGCCCTGCTCTGAGGCAAGAGGTTCTAGCGGGCCCAGGGCCCTCCTGAGGAACCCTGGCCAGAAAAAGGGGAGCCAGGGGCTGAGTTCCAGGGCTGGGGAAGAATGGCAGGTCTGGGTCCTGAAGGAGTGCTTCATTCCTCCACCGCTGCCTCACCGACCGCTGTATCTACTGTTATCTACCTCACTGTTATCTACCGTGACCCCCACAGCCTGCTGTGCTGCACCAGGGCAGCACCCTCCAGGCCTATCAAGCACAGAGCAACTGAGCTGCTCAATGGCCTGACACCCACCCCACTCTGGCCACTACGCACAGAATCAGCACTCAGAATCTAGCTCCCCTCACTGAGGGCAAAAAGCCAAAGGGCCAGGCAAGGTGGCACATGCCTAGAGCCCGACACTGTGGGAGACTGAGGCACAAGGGTCTCATGGCCCAGCCTGGACAACTTAGGAAGACCCTGCCTCAAAATTTAAAAATAAAAAAGAACCAGACAGGGTAGCGCACACCTGTAATCCCAGCATTTGGGAGGCCGAGGCAAGAAGATCGCCGCAAGTTTGAGGCCAACCTGGACTACACAGTGAGTTCAAACCCAGCCTGAACTACATACTGAGACCCTGTCTTAAGAAAAAAAAAGTCTGAGCTATAGCTTAGTCAATCTCTGGTACTTAAAAAAAATATACATATAGGTGCTGGGGATTTAACTCAGTGGTAGAGGGCTTGCGTAGCAAGCACAAGGCTCTGAGTTTGATCCCTAGCACCCCCTAAAAAAAGAAAGGAAAAAAAAAAAGAAAAAAAATACACATATATACAAATAAGAAAAGCCTGGGGGTTCATGTTGGCCTGTGAGCACCCCCCTCCAAGCCCCCGCCTCAGGGGCCTCTCTGAGCAGGCCTACTGTTCCCTGGGCCACAGTTTTTCTCAGAAGTTACTTTCTCACAGCTGGAGTTTCTGTTCAAGCTTCACCACCTCCCTGAGCTTCTGTCCCATGACTATGTTGGGTAACAGAGTCCCTCTCTCTAAAGTGACCCTGCAGTTTTTTCTTCTCCCTCTCTGCGATTCCTTGTTTGAGGTCTGCCTCCCACTCCAGCCGCCAGGTCTCATTCAGCCAATATTTACTAAGTGCCTACTCCTGGTGCCAGAAAGCAACGTGACAGGGCAGACAATGAATTCTGAGGCTCTGGCAGGGGGCACGGGTGCTTTACAAATACAGTACCAGGCACCGGCACGGCACGGGCCATGATAAAAATAGGGCTGGGCGAGAGTGCCTGGGTAACGTGGAGGGCAAGGCAGCCTCTGCCCTGTCAGGACTAAGACCAGTGCTCAGCACAGGGCCTGGCCCTGCCCAGGCAGCACAGTGCCAAAGCCCGCAGGTTTCGAGCAGGCAAGCTGAGCCCTGTGCTGCTCTAAGCATTTCTGGGTGTCTGCTCACAGGATACTCACCGAGCAGCCCATGAGGTGAGGACTGCTGCTGTTCCTTACCGACCAGGAGTGCTTGGAGGCCCAGAATGCTCCTAGCATCCCATCCACATCCCCCCGTGAGCTGGGGGAAGCCCCCCTGCCGGTTGATGTTGGCATTTTATGGCAGAAACCAGCACATGCTTCTTGGCTGACAGTGCTCAGCCAAACCCAGTGGTCTAATTATAAGAACAGGCAATCAATCACACTTGTTCTTTTAGAGACAGGGTCTTGCTATGTGGTTCAGGCTGGCCTTGAGCTCACTACATAGCTCAGGGTGTCCTTGAACTCACTGTGATCCTCCTGCCTCAGTCTCCCAACTCCTGGGATTAAAGCATGCACCACCACACCTGGCTCTATTATTTTACAAGCAGATCAGTGGCACCAGTAAGCACCTCAAGTGGGTGCTGGAGGTCCACTCCACATGCCCAGGGACTTCCCAGTGGCATCCACCTGCCATGCCCCCTACTAGGTATCCCTGAAAACAGAAGATCCTGAGAAGCAGTTCTAATTGCAAGCATCTTCCAGCCAGGATCTGAGAGCTGTCTCTGTGTGGCTGGAGAGAAACCTGAGCCTGGAGATGGCCCCCCGGTTCCCTTGCTCTGCCCACTCTCTACTTGGCTCTGCTCTCTCCAAATCTTCCCCAGCTTCTGTCCCCATCCTCTGAGGCATGAGAAAGGTCAGAAGCCAGAGCTGTGGATCATGAGACACCCAGGCAAGCCCCGACCAGCCACAGCAGAGCCTGGAATGAGCAGACAGGTCTTTATTCCTGAGGCTGAAAATACATACTGGCTCCTCTCTGCACTCAGTCAAGGCCAGCCTGACTACAGCACCCTGCCCCGGGCCGGTAGCACTGAATTTGGAGTCCCAGGACCTCCATCCCTGAGTTACATATGTGTGCACAGAGGGGACTCCTGGGTGGCACGTGGAGGTGGCCCAGGGGTGGGGGCTTCTCGAGGGTGCTCCATCACAACCTCCAGAGGTGGGCAGTGTCACGCAGCTGGCAGCACAGTCAGAGTTTGGTGGCCTGAGTGGGCAAAGGAGGGGAGTCTGCAGTCAGTTTCCAAAGGACATGTCCCATCCTGCCCTACCCCTCACCGCAACCCCTGCCCCAGGAGCAGTCTTATGCAAAGGCAGGGTGGGGAGACCAACGGGTTTACTGGGAACAGAGCCACAGTCGTTGGGATAAACTTCCTGCAAGTGGGGTCAGGGTGCGGACATGCAACAGATTAACAAGAAACAGCTCAACAGGTCAGAAGTCAGCTTACCAAAACAGGGCTGTTGGGGCCAGACCTCGAGTGTTGGAGGGCAAAGGTCACAGCATCATGGACAGAGACGAAGAGATGTTGCTTAGTGATGGATGCATCAAAGAACTGCCCAGCCTCAAGCTGAGTGACCACAGGACCTACAGGTGAGGAGGAGATCTCTCCTGACTCTCAGATCCACCGCCAACCCCTAGGCACCACAGAATGCACACCTGTCACCCCTGGGGCTACAGCTGGACACCATTCCCTCCTGAGTTTTCACTCCTGCCTCCCAGAACACCCCTGACCTCGAGCTTTGGAGACAGACTTTCCCCTTGTGCTACCTGGCAAACGCCCTCGCCAAAAGAATCCCACCCTCTTCCTGGATTGCTCCCGTGGTCCCCAGCCAACGCACTGTGGCAGGCCGCAATGTACACCTCCACCTCGATCTCACGAAAGTCACGGAAAATCTGCAACAGAAAAGGGGCTTGGCTCAGAGGGCAATTGGGCAGGTTGGGGGAGGGGACCTCTTTAAGTGGGATCTCTGAGGGTTTAGGGGAATCAGAAGACTTAGAGGGCTCTTGGGGCCAGTGACAGGGTCAGAGTGGAGACTGGAGGGGTGGCCTGCCCATAGCCCCTTACGTTCTTCAGACTCTTGATGCACACAGTATCCACAAAGGAGAGAGCGCCCAGGTCCAAGATGAGACTGTGGAAGTGTGGCTGAGGCAGGCCCAGAGCCTTCAGCGTGGACCTATCTGGGGCCTTGGCATCTTCTTGCCCACTGACTGCCACATCTTCCAGCTCATTCACTGGGCTCACCTACAGAGGAAGCAGACACACTGAAGGGCTGCCAACAAGGGTACAAAGGCAGGTAGTACCCACATCACACAGGGACATGCAGCATCAGAGATGGGAGCATGTGTGGAACATCCACCGTGTGGGTGTATACAAAGGACAGAGGAAGATGTAGACATGGGGGAGCCATGTTTGTATGCAAAGACAGGAACAGGGACATGCAGGAAGCATACTACTCTGTCACTTCCTGGGCCCAGGCTTCATAGGGGCACAAGAAGGGAAGGTGACCACGTTCCATCCTCAGTCAGCCAGGGTAGAATGGGTAGGACCCAGGGACAGAGCAAACAGACCATGCATCCACTGTACAGACTCACCCACGGACATCTTATCTGATCTCCAACTGGGTTAGCAGCTCCTCCAACCCCACACACCCAAGCCTTCCCTCTATCTATGAGCAGACTGCAGTGCCTGTGGCATCTATAAATTCTAGGTCTTCATCCAGGTCTGAGATCATAGACAAGAGAGCCACAGCAGAACTCTGTACCACCAGAGGTCTCTCACAGCACCTGAGCCACACCCCCTCCTCCCGCTGTCCGCACAACACCCTTGAGCCCATGGCCAGTAGGCCCATGGCTTTCCTCACAGGATGTGAGCCTGCATCTCTGGGCTCCCACTGCCCCTTCTCTCTCGCTCCAGCCTCACCTTGGCCCTGGAGTCCTCCACAACACTGCACTTGATATCTCCAAGGCTGCTGTCCACATTGACAGAAACGGAGGTGCCATTGGAAGGGGCAGCCTAGACAGGAGGCAAGGGGACAGAAAAGAGCTCTTCCAGCTGCATTTGGCAACATGCCTGGCAGGCCTGGCGTCATTTCTGACTGTGGGCCAGCACCCAACACTGTGGGACTCAGGGCAGCCAAGCTGAAGATGGCAGGGTTCATCAGGAGCAGCCATAGACACGGAGGGGTTGGTGATGGTTTGTGCTGTCACTGGAAGAACAGACCCAAGAACAACAAAACTCCACTCAGGGCCGAGCCAGGCCATGCCCTAGAGGGCTGAGGGAAGAAGGGGAGGGCAAGGAGTGGGGCTGAGAAGTCGGGAGGCTGGAAGCCAGGAAAAAGGCTGGTGAGAAGCAGCAGGACAGGCGCACAGAGAAAAACAGAGTGGGGGGAGGGGTCAGGGCAAAGGTCAGCTGGGGTCGACAGCAGGGCAGAGGGCAGAGGACAGCTGCAGGGCAGGGCCAGGAATCAGCAACTGAAAGGGGCTCTGCCTGTTTGTCTTTCTTCTGTTGCTTCAGCTTCCGCTCCTGCTTCCTCAGCCGCTTCTTCTTCTGGGCCAGGAGATGGTCGACATCTACCCCACACTAGAGGCAAACATCAGAGGAGAGGACTGGGCACCCTGGGGAAGTGAGGGGCCCTCGGGCGCCCGCTGGGAGACCCTGGCCTCACCCTCTGCTTCAGTGCGTCACTGTAGAGCTCAGCGTTGGCAAAGTACAAAGTAGCTGAGGACCGGAAGACCTTCACACCGGGGACTTCTTTGGCCTGGGGATGGGCAGGGCTGGGGGTGGTGAGTTGAGCTGTCCCCTCTTTCATCCTGTCCCTCTGCTGTATCTCCTTCTGCCTCTCCTCCTGAGAACACTTGGTACCTGCCACCCCCACCCTCTGCCCAGAGCACAGGCCAAGAGCCTAGGTCATGCAGACTGCCCATCCTGTTCCTACCCTGCCCAGGCCCTCTCCCTTCCCACCTCTCCTCCCCATCACCAGGCAAGTTTTGCCTTCCTGGTGGGTCTCCAACCTGTCTTGTATCTGTTTCTGTGAGCAACGAGACCCCTCTAAGCTGTCATCCCAACCCCACCTTTCCAGCTCCCATCCCTCAGGATGCAGTCCAGGACTCTGCTGAAACACGGTGCCCTTCCCCTCCTGGCCAAGCCATTCCCCTTACATTCTCTCCCACACCTCAGATCCCTTGGTCCACCCCTCGCTCTGTCTAACCATCATGTGCTCAGCCTTCAAGGTGATGCCAGGGAAAGGGGCTTATTTTATTCCAGAACTCTGTCTCCACCCTATGTTCAAGCATTTGGTAGGAGACTTCACAGGAAGTGAATGAATTGGAAACTTAGTAGCCCACTGACCGGATCAAGAACCAGCCTCCCCTACATCTTGTGTCCCAGGACCCTGCCACTCCACATTCCTGATCCAGAGTGTTAGTTCCAAGACTGAGTCCTCCCCAGGCCCCCAGATCCATCTCAGTCCTCTCTCTCTGTGCCTCCCCAGCTCCTCCTACCTTGACATCTTAAGGACTAAAGCCAAAGTGCTCTCAGTCCCCAGTACCCTTGCTATAGTGGAGGGACTGACGAGGGCCCGCTTTGCCTGCTGCACCCCACCTACAGCCTCCCCTTGACCCCTACCACCTACCTCTGAGTACTCTGCCACATCTCTGTAAATGTCCGTGTCTGGTACTTGCCCCAGGATAGAGTAGTGAGGCCTGTGGAAAAGGCAAACAAAAGGAGCCATGAAGGCACACTAAGGACCTGCCCCGAGATGTGGGGACAGCTGTGGGAGCCAGTGTCGCCCCTACTCCCTCACCAGCTGGAGAAGGGGGAATCAAAAGGTTTGACTCACAGCTGCGTTCTGACCACCACGAGCAGCAGGGAGAAGCCTATCGCAACCGCCAGGCCGATGTCCAGGTTCAACAGGATGGTGGCCACAAAGGTGACCAGCCAGATAAGCTGGGAACAGAGCGCCAGGGGTCAAAAGGTCTAGAGGGGCCGTCAGGCTGAAGACCGCCCACTTGCACTGGGTTCCCAGGCCTCTCACCAGGTCTACTCGATTTGTCTTCCAGAGGGAGCATATGTCAGTGAATTGCTTCATCATGCCCTTTAGGTTTACGATAATGATGGCTGCCAGCACTGCCTGGGGTGGGAGGAGTGTTATCAGGGCTGCTGAGCGATGCCCAGATGCTGCCAACCTCAACCACCCAGGCATGACCCAGACTGGCACCCAAGTAGAACCAACCAAGAGCAGCTGCCATTTATCCCAAACTGAACGACCTGGATCTGGCTCTGAGAAGTTCTAACCCTGAACCTGGACTCCAGATCTCACCCCAAAGAGTTCAACCTTGAAAACCAGGGCATGGCCTTGTCTCTCTGCCCTCACCTCACCAGGACCAGCTGTCTGGCTGGAGCCCCTAGCCTGGCCAAGGCCCTGCAGCCTGGTAGGGAGGGCTAGGCTCACCTTCGGCAGGTCTTGGAAGAGTTCCCCAAGTTTGAGAATGATGAGGAGGATGAAGAGGGAAGAGACTGCTCCAGCAACCTGGGGGGTGGGGGCAAACAGGGTGGTAGCACTGGCAAAGCAGGGTGCACACAGATATAAATACACTCTTCTGCCTGCACCCACAGCTCACCTGTGTGTTGCCCCCAGTGGTCTCTTGTACCAGGCTCCGGGACATGGAGCAGCTCACAGGGAAGCACTGGAAGAAGCCTCCGATGAAGTTACCGAGGCCGAGGGCCACCAGCTCCTGGTGGGAGAGTGTGGCTATGAGGAGGCTTGCCAGAGATGCCCAGTGGCCGTCCCACTGTGTCCATGCAAATGTGCCAGGCAGATGTGCCAACCTTAAACAGCCTCCAAAACTGGGCTGCTACCCCACGTCCTGTTTTCCCCCTCAAGGTCCCGTGCCCAGTCTGATGCGCCCTCCTGAAATCAGTTGGAGCCTCTGTAGGATGTCCCCTCCATGTCCCACACCATCCAGACCTGGTTGCTGTCCACTCGGTAGCCATGTCTCAGGGCGAAGATCTTCCCCAGTGATATGGCAATGGCAAACCCGACCACGGCGATGGCAAATGCATTTCCCACCAGCTTTGCGAACAGTTGGGGATTGGGTGCCACTGGGGCGATCAGCCTGGAAGAAGCATCAGTGAGGTTTTAGGATAGTCCTGGTCTTGGCTCATGGACTTGCCCTGGCCTGGCAGAGGCTGGAGCTCACCCTGAGGGGATGGTACCCACGACATCCACATTAAATCTGCATTTCAGGTCCACGCCGTAGGAGATGCCTGTAGCTGCAATGAGCTGTGGGAAGAAGACAGAGTCAGGGGATGGAGGTGCCAGCGTTATTATCAGGGAGACAGACAAATCATTCTAGGGGAGAAGAGGAAGACACTGAGGCAAAACCTTCCAAGGGGCAAGGAGGTTTTTTTTTTGTTTTTTTTTGTTTTTTTCTTTTTTTGAGACAGGGTCTCAATAAGCAGTTCAGGCTGGCCTTGAACTCAGTATGTAGCCAAGGCTGGCCTCAAACTCACAGCGATCCTCAGCCTCCCGAGTGCTGGGATTATAGGCATGCACCACCATGCCCGGTTGGGTGAGGAGTTGTTGTGAGAGGAGAGAGGCACTACCATTTTGGGACAGATGCTGTCAGATGGGAAGAAGCCAAATAGGGGCTTTCTGCTGCGGTGCCCTCAGCACCCAGGAGTCCTCACAGAGGCCATGGCAGCTGGCCCTCTAAAATCTGGAGGCTGCCCACATGACCAGAGTCCATCCTCACTTGCCCGTCTCCCCTCTCCCTGGCATGCGAACCGTGAGCAGCTCCCCAGGTATTGGCAGAGGCAGCCACTGATGCAGCTTGTCATTCAATATCTTCACCATCACAAGTGCCACCCCTGCCACAACTGCAGTGACCACGGTGCCAACCACACTGTCAGGCAGCTTCCAGCAGACCTCTAGGAAAGTCTGAGAAGAGGTGGGGTCACAGCTGGCCCTCGAGGTCACATGTGCCCCTGACCTCAAGGGCTGGCTGTGACCCCACCTCCCTCGCCCACTGCCACTCACTCACATAGATAAGGGACAGGGGCCCTGAGCGGCTGCTCAGCGGGAGGCCGAACACATACTTGAGCTGTGAGATGAAGACCTGCACAGATGCAGCTGTGGTGTAGCTGCGCACCAGCGGCTCAGACAGGTAGTTGACCACGAAGCCAAAGTGCACCAGGCCCAGCGCCACCTGTGAGGTGGCCAGGGGCAGTCAAGGAAGGTAGGAGTCACAAGGGTGGCACAGAACAAGTGGGATCAGAGGGGACAAGTGAAGAGCAAGAGCAGGGAGACGGTGACAGGCAGACCCCAAGGGAATGGGGTAGGGGCAGATACTCCCAACTGCTCCACACCTGGAAGAGGCCCACCAGGATACTGAGCGTGGAGGCCAGCCGCACACGGGCATCACTGATGGTGGAGTTTGTCCCCTGCTGCAAGTCGTCTTCCGGGACCATGGATTCTGTCACGCTCCCCACCATCACAGACATGATTGCAAAAGTCCCTGCAGGAACAAGGTAGGGCAGACTTGAAGAGAACACTGCCCTGCCCTATAGCCCTGGTCCTAAAAGAGGCCAAACATCCAGTTCTGGACAAATTTTAGGCTATGGCTATGCAAATGGGGGCAGTGCTGGCAGTTAGGTACAGCCAGGTCCAATGTGAACCCTGAACTCACAGCTCTGATGGGTGGCTAGAAAACCTGGTTTTGTATCATGTACCCAGCTCCCCTGTGCCCACTAGCTCAAGAACACAGGCTCTTTGTGCAGTAGGAAATGGGTCATGGTATGCCTCATACTTGCAGAGTTCTGCCAAGTTCTGGGCCCCTTGAGCTGCTTCACTCACGCACATCTGATTCAAGTACCCTGAATCTTCAGGCCCAGATCAGTGGCCTAGTCCTTCCTAAGGATGAGCTCCTGCCCTGTTCAGCCCTCCCCAACCCATGCTCCATGGCAGATATGGGTATCTTCCTGGAAGGCTAGTCCTGACTCCACTTACCCACAGAGATGTGTCGGGAAGTACCAAATAGGAAGTAGATGAAGACTGGGTAGAAGGAACTATAGAGGCCAAACACAGGGGGCAATCCAGCCAGGAGAGCATAGGCCAACCCTGCAGGTAGAATGGGAGTAATGCAGGCTTGGAGGAAAAGGTCTCAAAAGGTTGAGGAAATCCAAGCCCTGGGTGAGGGCCATAATTCCAAGATCAGAGGTCATGACTCCAGGTTGGGGTTTCATAGGACACAGGGCTTCCAGGTTAGGGCCTTGAAGGTGGCTCACCCTGTGGAAGCTGCATGATGGCCACACTCAGGCCAGATAACAAGTCACCCAGGAGCCACTCACGCACACGATAGCAGGGTAACCAGCCCACGACTGGGAAGTATTTGAGCAATAGGGCATGGGCCCGAGAACGGGAGCACCTGGGAAGAGGAAGGGGACGTGTCAGTGATGGAGGTACCTGCCTCTACCAGAGCCCCAGACCCCCATCCTTGACCTTACTGAAACCAGGTTCGCCACTCGTGGGTCCTGTGCGCTGAGCCCCAGTGCCCCAGCTGCTCCAGCTGCTCCTGATTCAGCAGTGGTCGTTCCACATGGTAGTCGCATTTCCGAAGCTCCATTGCTGGTGTTGTAGACAACAGCGCCTGTGTGTCCCTTGGTCTGGGGTGGTGAGACCAAGGAGATAGAGTGAAATACCCCTTGCCCTACCTTCCTACATTCCCACCTGGGACCAGAGTACACACCTGATTTTTCCAGTCCCAAAGATCACGATCGGTCTAGCCCCCAGCTGGTCCCTGTGGGCTCCATGCCCACACTCAGGCAGAGGCAGTACCTGAACTTTGGCTAGTGGAGGCCTCTTTCTGGGCCAAAGTCCCTCATGAAGGGAGAGCAGGATGAACATGACCCATACATCCAGCCTAGGTGTGGCTGCCCAGCCCTGAGTACCGGTCTAGGTCCAGGTCCAGGTCCAGGCTTGCTGCCCCTCCTAGCCCCCTCCTCCTAGTCCCTTGGCTTCCTGGAACCAGTCCTTGAGTCCTAATCCAGCTGCCCTGTGAACCTAGCCGGGCCAGCTGAGAGCACACTCAGGGAAGGGATCCAGCAAGGCAGAGGTCCAGGCCTTCAAGCAACTCTCTCCAAGCCTCAGGTTTGCAGATGAGACCCTCGCCTCAAAGAGAAGGATGTTTTTGCCCTGGGCTTCCAGCCCCAACCAGTGGTTGTAGACAAGCTGGGGCCTAGCCTGGGAAAGTCGAGGGATGGCTCTCACCCAGGGCATCTCTGAGGAGAAGGGGGTCTTTTGCAGAGTGGGGAACTCCTGAAGTATGGACAGATCTCACCTGGGAAAAGGAGATTTTAGGGCCAGTCCCGCTTAGAGGGAATTCTGACCTTCACCAGCTAGGCACCTTCAGATAAGGAAAATCTCCGACCTGGGAGAATCTCAACCTGGGAGAATCTCACGGCCCAGAGGCTTCCTCTGAAGGGGGAGAAAAGACCTGGCCTGGGAACAGGAGATTTGGAGGAAAGAGAATGGCTCTTTTCTGGGAGGACTCGGAAAGCACTGAGCTGGGGGGTGGAGTGGGAGAAAGCCTCCCCCGGGAACAGATCTCACGGTGGACTGGGGGTGGGGGAGGTCTTCTGGAGGGGCAGGGACTCTAGCATGTTGAGAAACCTTTCCCTTGTTAGGGGAATTCTGATCTGGGAGAAACTGCAGCGGGGGAGAAGACTCTATCTGAGGGTCAGGCACTCACCTGGAAAGAGCCTCTAACCTGGATGTCCCAACTGGAGGGGGAGCAGAGCAGGTGTGAGGAAGATCCTCCGGCTCTCGGCACTGGGGTGTCCCGGAGATCCGAGAGCCCCTCTCGCTCCTCGAGAGTCACTCAGGTCTTCTTAAGGACTCCCTCCCTCTCCACGCGGGACACGCGCCAGGAGGCAGAGCCTCGGCCTCGGCCCCGCCCCTGGGCCGCCCCGAGCCTTCAGGGCGGGGCTCTCACTCTGGCCAGCAGCGCAGCCGAGCGGGCCCCAGGCGCCGGGCGGAGGCCCTCCTCAGCTGTCAGCGGCCCGGCCGCACACCTCTGGGCCGGCCGCACACCTCCCGCCGGGGCTCCTGCACAGCCGGCTCCCGCTCCATCCCTCCGCGCATATGGGCGCCACCCGCAGGAAACCGGCAGAGCGCCAGGCCGAGGCTCTTCAGTGGACACTCGGGCCCGGGCAGCCCGCACTCACCCTGACGTGTCTGACAGCTCCATGGCGCCCACGCGCCCGGCGCCTAAGCTCGGGGGGGGGGGGGTCCGGCGAGAGGCAGCTCCTCGCGAGCTTGACGAGACCCCGCGGCACGCTCTCGGCCAATCCTGGGGCCGGAGTGTGGGTTCGGACCAACCAGCGTCTGAGACCGGCTTACGTCACGGTCTCCAGGTGGGGCGAGCCGGGGACGGAAAGGGCTCGCTCGGCCCTCTGCTGGCGCGGCGGGACGGGACTGCAGAATTGGAACCGGTTACCGCTGGCGACTAACTGCCCGCGTGCCGCTGCGGCGACTCCTAGCGGAAGGGAGCGGGTTCTACTCCTGGCTTTGCGGAGGGCTCCCGCGCAGTACGCAGAAGCCATCCCTAACTGTGGCGCATCCAGAGACCCGGCATGGGTCCCCTCCAACTCTCGGTCCCTAGGCCGGAAATGAAGGGGTGAGCGTCCCGCTCCCGCACGAAGCCCCAGCATCGCGCCAGCAAGGTCCCTCCTGGGCCGCTGAGGAACAACACTGGCCAGCCCCGGGGTCAGCGTGGTCCGTGGGCAAGGCAAGAGCTGCAAGGGTGGCAGCTTCGAGAACTGATCTGACGACGGGACTGGGAAGAAAATGTCAGGCCGGCTTAGAACAAGAAGTCTGCACACTGCTGCTGGCCCGGGAGGCAGGTCCCCTGGGCACCCTGCTCCAACCTGGGGCCCAATCACAAGGTGAGGGGCCAGATTTCAGAGTGAAAGAGAGGGGAACCTGGTCCAGATCTCCCATGAAATGGGCTAAAAATAACTGCATGTTCTTGAAAGCAGAGGGCTCAAATTCCTCCCAAAGGTCAGTCACAGCCACTGCCTTTCCACCACCTCCACAGAAAGAGACAACATCCATTTTCTATAGAAGTTTATTCCCAAAACAGAGCGCGGCTTCACGGAACAATTTATACAGACAGGAAAGAGGGCGGCTGGGCTGGGGGGGGGGTCCCCCATAGAGGGGCTTGTATAGTACCTAGGACAAAACAAGGACACCCTTCTACCCACAGCCCTTCAAGGGTTGGGGTCATTCTGGGTAAGGAGAGCTGGAGTCCTGGCTGGTGGGATTTGGCACCAGTCAATGAAGTAGAGTTTTTAATCTCCTTGGAAACTGCCTCCCAAAAGTATTCGTGGGGTGCGGGTATCTACACAAACCCCACCCTACACAACCACTGTTCCCAGATGCAAGAGGATGCGGACTCTCAGGCCTCCTGGGTTTGCTCTTAAACAGGGAACTCAGGGCTGACCTTTGGCCTGGGAGAGCTGGGGGTTAGAAACCCCTCAAAATGGCCAGGGCCAGGGTCTTCACAGGTGGGTCCACTAAGCCCCTTTCCCACTTTTCCTTTCACTTGTAAACAAAGGGGGAAAAAATGCTCAACTGTAAACAAAGTATAAAAGTTCAAAATTTTAAATTGTAAACAAAGTATAACATTTTGAACTATCTCTACCTGTAAACAAAGTAACAAAAATTTAAAGTTCCCAGTTCTGAACATCAGACAAAGTAATGAAAGTAAGAGTTTTGTGAACAGGGTCCTAACAGTCATTCTTCCCTTTATAAGGGAAAAAAGGAGTGGAAGTGAGTCACTTCTGCAGCCGGGTGCCTAGGGCCAGGGAGGATCCTGTAAACATGGGAGGGCAGTAGCACCTACATTCGGGGTCTTGAATTCCCGTATTTCTGCTCCCTTTGCTCATCCAATCGCCCACCCTCAGGGAGCAGTGTCAGGGAATCAAATGGCACCGCAAACTTTTGCTCAGGCAGAGGCAGGCGAGCAACCTCTCACACCTACCCCTCCAGGAGTGTCTTGAGTAGAGGCCCAAGCCTCCCCAAGGGAGAAAGGAAGCCTAGCTCTGTAAACACGACATCAGCTGCTCCACCAGCACCCACAGCATCAGTCCTAGGTATAAGGCAGCAAGTGGCAGGGACTCCCTGTAACACACAGGTGTCCACAGGGAGAGGTGGTGTGAGCAAGCCCCTGTGAGGGGTCAGAGGACCCCTGTTTCCAAGACCTACCCACAACCCCACAACTTTCTGCAGGGCATTCAAGAAAAAGCAAAAATCCATTCTGTACTTTGGGCCCTGACAATCTTCAGCTCAACCTAGCGGTGGGGCAGGGGAAGGAGGGCATGTGTCCCACCGGTTGGCTCCCCCCTGGTAAGATGAGAGAAAACAGTAGTTTGCTAGTGACCCAAATGGGGCCAATTCTGCATTTCTCTCCTTCTGTCCCCTTCTCCCTCCCAGCCCAGCCTCAGACCACCCCCACCCAACAAAACTGCTGAAAAATAACATAGGCATATCTCTCTGGTTACAAAGATACAAAAGGTATAAAAGTCCTCCCTTCAGTCCCCACCCCTGCACCTGTCACATGCATGCTCACAGATGCGCATGGAACCTCCTTGCAGCAATACAGAGCTGAGGAGGGCTCCCAGGAGGCCGCCCTGGGGAGCCTGTGACTGGCGGAATCTCTTCAGTTTGCCCAAATCTTCTGTCACTCCACTGCTCCTCGTCTGCACTTCTGCCCCTCAGGAGTGACCCTCGCTTCTGGGAACTCTGTAGTGTTGAATATGAAAATCAAAGGTCATGCCATCTGAGAGTACCCTAACTCAAGTGGCTCTGGGCTTCTCCACCAGACCTGGCCTGGTCCACTTCTAACCCCCCTCATGCCTACTCCGGGTTTCTGAATCCTCCACCCATTCTGGACCCCAGACTCATCAGCAAGGCTCTTGGTCCCTGAGGTCTTTTCTCTAAGCACTTAGAAAA
The DNA here is from genome assembly GCA_004026905.1 of Hystrix cristata. Lineage (NCBI taxonomy): Eukaryota > Metazoa > Chordata > Mammalia > Rodentia > Hystricidae > Hystrix > Hystrix cristata. The sequence continues at coordinate 102,502 of PVJO010001551.1, forward strand.
CACCTGCTATGTACAGATAGATGCTCTGCAAAGTACCTGACTGATAATGTCTCCCAACTCTCCATATCTCAGAGTTTGTCACTATGGACCCCTCTATAGATGAAGAAACAGAGGTGCAAAGAGGCTGGTATCCTGCCCAAAATCATGCAGCTAGAGAGGTAACAGACAGAACTCAAACTCAGACTTGTGTGACTCCAGAGCCTGAACTCCTGCTCAGTCCCCCAGCCCTTCTCCCACATAGCCAGACCCCAAGGCTAGGCAGCATGGGGACCCTGCCCCTCACCATCCCTCTAGGGCCCCAAATCCCTGCTTCTCCTTCCTTCCTTTATCCTCTGGGCTTTGTTCAGTCCTGTTGGTTCCCTACCCTATCCCCAAAGCCCTCACACCCTACAGACATCCATCCCTCACAGTTTGATCTAAGCTGTTTCTCCTACCTGAAGTGCAACTCTCCTATTGGCTTACAAGATTTGAGCAACTCCTGCCTCCACCTCCTCTCAAGTCCCAGCATTCCTTCCTAGATTCCTGTATACACAGCTACTTCTGAGTGCATCTGCCATCCTCTACCCTATAGAGCCCCTGCAGGTACCTGGAATGTGTCAGATCCCAACTCAATGTCTCTGAGCCCCACCCCACAGTGCCCACAGGCAGGAGGAATTTAATACCGACTGAGTACGGCAATGAATAAATGATTTATTCTCAAAGTTGGCTCTTCAGCCTGGCATATCCTGGTATCCCAGATGACCACTTAGGCAAGACTCCTAAGCAAAGCCGCCCCTCTCCTCTGCCCCTTGCAGATACCCAGTTACCTCCCACTTCTAAGCCTTGACTACTGTCCTGTGTCCCCCACTAGCTCCAGCCCTTTGGAAAGCATTTATCTCCTTCCTTAGGCTCTTAGTCTGGGAGGTGTGGGGATGGTAGGCTGGTCCTGGTCACATAGTAGGCAAGTCCCAGCTGGTCGTTATTTCCATTCCCTGCCTTCTGGCCCTGCGGGGCCCAGGGTAGCTGACACCCATCTGCCAACGCTCACCCTGTGTGAGAATTCGGGTTGGGGTACACAGAAGACTGCCCTAAGCTGATGTTTGGCACGGTGGCCAGGCCATGCTTACTCTGAGTCTGGCGACAGCTCTGAGATACTGTGAGATGTGGCGGAGCGAGGGGTGGAAGGCCCGAGTGCAGAGGCGGTGGCAGAAGGCGTGGCAGTGGTGTGCGGGCCTGAGGGCGTGCTTGAGGACTGCACCGAGGACAACGCTGAGGAGTTGAAAGAGGCGAGGATGGAGGAAAGAATGTCCAGCTGCTCTGTAGAGGGGCCGTGGCTAGGGCCACTGGCGGGGTCCTCCCTCGCTCTGAGCAGCAGTGGAGGTGGCCCAAGGGCCTCTCGTGAGGGATGCCGACTAGGCCCCTGGTCCAGCTGCTCCCGAGAGTTCGAGCTCCTGGACAGAGGGTCCAGGGGCCGGGACGGCAAGATGGGGTCCCTTGAGAGCTGCCGCTGGGGAGACAGGGGCAGAGGTGGGTGCTGGGGGTCAAGGTCCCGGGTGCGGCGGGCAGGGGGCAGTGTGTTCAGCCACTCTCGGGGTGCCCCTAAATCCAGTGCGTCCCGTGACCCAAAGCGGCCAGCCATGACACCAGGGTAGTCCCGGGGTGGCTGCCTCCGTGGCAGGGTGCTGCCCCGATCTCTAGGCTCTGGGTGGCCTGGTGTAGCATCCAGGCATTCCTGGGACCCTGGTCGGCTCAGGGGGTGCAGAGTAGGGGCAAGCAGCTCCTCTAGCTGCTCCCGGCTGAGCTGCCGCCGCAAGAGCACATCCAGCTGTTCTCGAGAAGAGTAGCGACTGGCTGGCTGTGAAAGGCTGCCTGTGCCCCCGCCGGCATAGATGCGGCCATAAGAGGCAGCTGGCACAGCACGGTGGCCCAAGGTGGCTGCACGGCACCAGGACAGCTCAGGAGCACCTCGGGTCTGTGGCACCAATGGGTACTGCAATCGGTTCTTCAGGATGCCTATGCAAGGAACAAAGTGGGGAATGGGGGTGGAGTGGGGACAGGCAGAAGTGCCCTGGGTCTAGGGATGTGGCAATCCCTGAGATCCCCGTCACTGAGTTGGGAGCAGAAACCCCTTAGGGAGGGGCAGAGGCCGCCCTGGGAGTTTCTGTGAGGCATCAGGACTGGGTCTGAGTAGGGAGGCAGCAACCCTTTGCCTCAGGTCAGGGCAGTGCCCATGGTGCAGGGTCAGGGGCATACCTTCCCCTGAGGTCAGAAGAGGGGCGCCCCCTGCCCAAGTCCTGGTAACCCAGGCCTGGATCAAAGGGCCAGGAATCACCTTCATTGGGGGAGGAATAGCTCCCAGGGTCTCTGTGATGAAAGCTAAGGACAGAAACCTCTTGTGTTGGTACAGGATGATTTCTGGGGTCCCTACAAAGGGGAGCAGGGGACAGAAGCCTTGCAGATCAGAGCACACTGGGAGTGGGAAAGGGGAAGGAACTGAGGCAGAAGGGTCCCTGGGGTCCCTGGGCTGTAGGCCAGGGCACTGGGGCGGGGGTCTCCCTGGGTCAGGACAGAGGCAGTCCCTAGGACCATGAAGCAGAGTAATGGAGCAGAAACCTCCCAGATCAGAGCACCAGCAGCTCTCAGCTTGGGATCAGGGATCAGCCTGGAAGGTCAGATGCCTGGGTCAGGGCGCAGGCAGCCTTCAGGGTTCCTGCGGTGTTCACTAAAGTTCAGGGTTCATACCTTTTCTTTGGCGCTGGGCACGGCCCAGGGAGGTTTCATCCCCACTGGTCAGGGCCAGGTCTGGCTGGTTGTTGTTGGCTGCATCTTTGCTGGTGTCCAGCCCCAGGCGCCTTTCAGAGCCCCACGTCTGCAGAGCACAGGGCCCTGCTTCACACTCCCCCAGGGCTGGCCAGTAGGACAGGAGGTCATTGCCATCCACATCTGTGGAGCCAGGACTGGTTACAGCAGCCTCTGCCTTGACCCCAGCGACTGTGACCCAGACTCAGGGTCCCCTGACTCTCACAACCCTTGGAATTCTGGCTGTTCTCACTGAGCAGAAGTAGGAACGGGAGGGGGTCTCCTCCAAGACCATCCAGGAAGGGGGTTACTGGGTAATGCCCCACCCTTAAATGTAAGTGAACAGAGACTGGAGATGGAGAAGTATAATGGCTGAGGGGTCAAGAAGACCAGGATGAACTCCAACCCACAAGAAAGCCAAGAGGCTGGAGGGAGGACATGTCACTCTGTAACCTCTCCGACCTCATCACTGTGTTGCCCAGGCTGCTCCTGGGTCCCCTAAACACAGATGAAGGCTTGACAGGGTTGGAACATGGGCTCCCAATGATGACTCTAGAGGCTCCCAATGGAGCCTGCAGATGGCAGGGTCCCTGCATCAGATCTAAGTGGAACACAAGGTGTCCTTTGGTCACCCTTGGGGTCAGAGGGCTCCCATCACCTTTGGGGTGAGTGAGGAGTCTTTCACTCTGAGCTGCTCGACGGAGGGGACGTTGGAAACGCCCTCGTGCCCGGCCATTGTCTTCACTTTCTGAAGATGGGATGGACAGACTTCTCTCTTCCTCCAAGGAGAGGTCACTGTCAGAGTCAGAGTCTGCACCTAGAGTTGGGAAGGTCAGAAAGAGAGAGATGTACAGTAGCTTGGACAGGCAAAGGACGTGGGGATATGGAAAGGGCCTGACGCTGAAGGTCTGGAGGTGAGTGCACCAGGCAGGTTGGGTGGGGACCTGGGTTGGGTGTGGAGTGCAGGCAGGAACAGAAGGATTGGGACTTAGCAGGGGTGGCTGGGTCAGGAGTTGGGTGGGAGAACTAGTTCTGGGTCAGGGGGTGTCCCTGAGGCAGTAACCTGGGAGGAGCTTGTCCCACTCCAGTCACATGCTGCTCCCAGTTTGGGGCAAAAGAAAGGGGAACTGGGGAGAGACCCTCTGCCTCCCTCCTCCCTGACCCAGGGCTCCAACTCCACCAGCATCTCGGTGGAACATGGCCACATCCAGGTCAGTGGGGCCAGCGTGAGCCTGGAGGCTATGGTCAGTGTGGTCAGCAGCCGAGCCATGTCGAACCAGGACATTGTCTCTGGAAATACAGAAGCCCCCACCAAAGAGGATGCAATTGTGACACAGTATAGCGGGAGGTTGGAATGTCCTTGAATGTGTCAGTGGGAACACGGCATGAGACGGGCAGAACCACCAGTCTTAGGGTCTGGGAATGCCAAGCCCTGGTGAGGAAGGACTGGACTAAGCCACCTGTAGCCACTGACCTGAGGTAGCTGTGGCCCCGCTGGCTGTCCTGGTCCTGGGTCCGGCCGGAGCGAGCACTGCTCACTGAGGAGACAGTGGAGGCACCAAGAGTGATGCGGATGAGACCGCTCTCCTCAAAGAGGGCTGTGTTGTTGTAGGCCCCGGGGCCCTGGGGGAGGCAGGTGGGATGGGGCTGTGAGCCAGCCCTGAAGGAGCCTCAGGCCTGGGCCTCCCTGGGCACCATCCCAACTCCCCAGCTTTGGCAGCCCCTCACCGTCCCAGGGGCTGGCCTCGTCTCCTCGGGCGCTGCCTTCCTGCCCAGACAGGCTGGTGTCCAGGCGGCCCGAGCATCTGCGTTCAGGACACAGAAGAGCAGCAGCACTGCCAAGCCCTGTCGGTCAGCAAGGGTCAGTGTGGAGTCAGCGAAGACCACTCAGAGATCAGTCAGAGAAGTTCAGAACAGGGCCACCAGGGGGTCAGTAGGGGCCAGTGGAGGCCCTGTGGGTCCTCAGATAGGAGAGTCAGTCATTGCAGGTTAGTGTGAGTCAATGAGGAGTCGGGGTGTGGCAGAAAGGGAATCAGAAGCTGGGTGTGGTGGTGCACACTTGTATTCCCAGCACTCTGGGAGGCTGAGGCATATGATGAGAAATTTGAGCCCATCCTAGGCAACTTAGCTACTTTGCAAAATCCTGTCTCAAAAAATAAAAGGAGCTGGGGATTTAGCTCAGTGGTTAGAATGCTTGCCTTGCAAGATCAAGGTCCTGAGTTCGATCCCCAGTACCCAAAAAATTAATAAATAAATACAACTTTAAAAGGGCTGGGGATATAGCCCAGTGTGAAGGAGGCCCTGGGCTCAATCCCTGGTACTGAACAAAGAAAAAAAAAAGTTGGGAGGTGGTCAGGGAGGTCTGGACCAGTCAGCAGGGGCAGTGAAAGGTCTAAGCAGCAGGAGTGACTAGAGTCAGTGACAGTCTGTGGCTCAGCAAGGGGCCAGAAGCCACCATGTACTGAAGGTCAATCTGGGATCAGCACCCAGCCTGACCAGCCGGAGTCCAACAGAGAGTCAGCTCTAGGCCCGGGCTCAGCAGCTAGAGTTGCTGTGTGGTCTGGAGTTAGCGGCCAGCCTGGCGATGCCCTCCCTGCCTAGGACTGGGACTGACCAACTGGAGGCTGGCCAGGGTGGGGCAGGAGGCGTGACAGGAGGGCCATCAAAGATACCTGGAGGCCACAGAGTCCAGCGTGGAGGTAGTGGAAGGCCAGGACGCTGTGGTTGACAGCCAGGAGGCCAAAGAGCCAGGAGGCACTGACCAGCAGAAGCAGCAGAAAGGAGCTGCGAAGGGTCCTGCTGAGAGGACATGGAAGGACACTGGAGGACACATGAGGGTCAGGCAGGGCTCACACAGGGACACGAGAGGACACAGAGGGCTCACACAGGGAACAGAGGTCTCAGGAGGACACTGGGGAGATGGGTGGTCACACAAAGACCCAGGAGCACACTCAGGGAGCATAAGAGGATATGGGGAAAACAAAGGCGTAGGGAGGCCATGAGAGAAAACACAGAAGCTAGGTGGGAACACATGGGGCAGGGGGCAAAGTGAGCCGCCCAAGCTACAGGAAACTGGGGAGACCTAGGGGACAAGGAGACAACAGAGTAGACACATGTGTGGGGCCAGAGTATGGCAAGGGCACCAGAGAGGGGCCACAGGCCAGGGCAGACAGAACTTCATCCCTTCATCCAACCTTCACCAGGGATGCTCTAGGGGCCCCAGACCACAACTAGGATCTGCCATCCTAGGAACACCCCCCTGCATCCCCCGGCCAGCGAACTCACAGCACAGGGGTCTTCTTGGCCTCCCTCTGCCCTGCGGAGCAGGAGGTGCGGGCAGCGAGGAGAAACATAGTCCCATTCATCTGGACCCACGGCCGACATGTGGGGCCGGGTAGGGCAGCACAAGACAGAGAGACAGAGATAGTGAGAGACACAGAGAAAGAGAAAGGGACAGAGAGACCAAGACTACACAGATGCGAAACCAATGAGATGTTTGTTCTGTCTCTCTCTCTCTCTCTCTCTCTCTCTCTCTCTCTCACACACACACACACACACACACACACACACACACGCCCCAGAAACAGAGACAGAGAAGCCTGGAATCACAAGAACAGTCAGAGAAGACAGGGAACCAGACAGAGAAGCAGAGACAGGGAGGCAGGGGGAGTGTCTGCATCTCTGACCCACGCCCCCCCCATGCCAGCTGAGTGGCAAGGAGGTCACTCTGTGATTAGCCCCCACTGGGTGGAGGGGGCTTGGGAAGCCCGTGCAGCCTTAGCAGACCTCCACCATACTTGCTGCAAGCTTCTCTCTTCCCCTCACCAGGAAGCACATGGGCAGCACCATATGCCCAGCACTCACCACTATCACAAGGACAACGGGGCTGGCAAAACTCCAGATGAGGGGGTCGTGGGTGGAGATCCAGCAGAAGTCAGGGTTCCCATAGCCATCGGGGTCCAGGCCAACAGCCAGGCCTTGGGGAGAGAAGAGGTGTGTTCTAGAGCTGATGAGCTGCATGTATGGGGAGGAACTAAGGGTGAAGGTGAGCAGGCTCCTCCCCAAGTAAATGGTGTAGGAAGCCAAGGGTTGGGGGTCATTATCAGGAGCGGGACACAGTCAGGAGTCAGACCATGGGATGGACAGAGGCTGGGGGTCATGGCCTAAGATGGGCAAGTGGGTGGGGCCTCACCCAACAGCACAGCAGGAACTCCCCAGCCCAGGGCATGGTAGAAGCGCATGGCACCACGGTCTACGTTACGAGGCTCAACCTGCATGCGGTAGAGGTGCAGGCCCTGCACCAGGAGCCATGCAAAGGTGCTGAGGAAGAAGTAGTGCAGGAGGATGGCGACCACAGTGCACACCAGCTGAAGGCAGGGTAGTGGAGCATCAGGATCTCTCTGCCCTCGCCACACCTCTGACCCCACACCAAGCAAATGCTTCCCACCTCCAATCCCTAAATTCACAGCATATTACCTCAGCATCCTACCCAAACCCCTGCCCCAGTCTGAGCACCCCAACCCCAAGCTTTGGTCCCAGGCCTTTCCAGGCCAGGGGTGGTGACCAGGACAGAGGTCACTTGGCCCTGACCCTGTACCTGGTTGTGGGTCCTATGGATCCCCAGTAGGAAGAGCAGCTCTGCCACCCCCAGGGCAGCCGCCACATTGGCATGGATCCCACGCACATTGGACTTGAGCCTGCGCAGGCTCAGGAGAACTGCTGCAGTCAGCACCAGGGCGGCCACAGACACTGCCATGACCACATGGGTGAACACAGCCAGCAGCTCCAGGTCACCCTCCAGCCGCTGTGTAGACAAGGATGGTTACTGGTGTGCTGGGCAGAACCTTCCTGCCCCTCAACCTCGCATTTCCTTGAGACACTGAACACAGACATACCTCACGGGGGGAGGCATCCATAAGGACCCCAAAAGTGCCCGTCCGGCTACAGCGACACCGTGCGTGGGACCCGTTCCTGTGCACCAGCTCACAGTCCCGGGCTGTCCACATCCCATGCTGGTCCTCCCTGCAGCCACAGGACAGTTAGGGGGAGCAGGAGATGGCAGGAGGGGCTGAGGGGGCCTGGAGTTGGGAAACAGCATTCCTCATGGGTTTAGCCGCACAGCAGCTCAGGGAAGGGCCTCGGGGCAAGTGGGGACTGTTAGTCTGCTCCCCAGAGGCTAACAGGGGCACAAAGGGTTTTGGCGCAGGGATCCTTACGGGCCAGGTGGGTCCCACTGCACGCAGATTGCCTTGCTCCGATTCGCTGTCTGTAGCAGGTGGAACTCAAGGCTGATCGGGGACTCCAGGACACCCCTTAGGAAGTTATGTCCATGAAACACAGCTACGCTGACCACCGGGGAGTTCATAACAGGGTTCTGGGGAAGCCTGAGGAGACACCCATCTGTGTTTGGATGCTGCTTGCCTCCCCAGTCTCTGACTGTCCACCTCACCCTGTCTTCATATCACTTGCCATGGCTGACCCAGGGTCTGGGGTGCTTCAAGAGCAATGCCTCAAACCCTGCTGGTGCCAGGCGGTGCAGCCTCCCCTGCCCAGCCTGAGTCTGAGGCCTGAACAGCTGTGACTCCTGACCTCAAACCTTCCCCTCTTACTCCCATCTGACATACATCAATCACTTGGTCTTGGTCTCTATCAGCCGGTTGGCCTGTCTGTAGCTGGCCCAGGTACCACTCTGTGTTTGATGGCCCCACCTGTGGCTACATGGCTGCCAACTTGCCCCTCAGCTACTGTCTATAGCTCCAGAAAACATTCACTTGGAATCCAGTTTGCACGGGGTTCTCTGGAGCCACACGCAGCAGCACCTTCTGTATCTGTGAACCTAATCATCTGCCCACCCAAAGTGGAGGTGCTGGCTAGGTAGAAGCTCAGAGGAAGCCCAGGAGTGAGGGGCTGGGGAATACCTGGCGCCCCGGCGCTCAGCCTGGAACTGGGCAGGGAGAAGGCCCCCCAAGGTGCGGTACACGAGGAGAATGACAATGGAGACTGAAGACTCAGGCTGCGGCTCTGGGGGTGCTGGTGGAGTGGCTGCACTTGAGGAGGTAGAGTTTTCCATGCTGCTGCCTGTGGGCAGAACTGCCAGGGCACCGTCAGTGCCTTCGACCCCGAGCACCCACAAACCCAGCTCTGAACCCATCCCGGCATCAAGCTTCTCCAAGAGCTGGAGAGTGAGGGCAGCGAAGCCCAGGAAGGGGAGATTCAAGGCCAGGGAAGAGTCATCTGCGGTGAAGAGGAGGCTCTGGCAAGGTAAAGGTGTGGCAAGGTGTGAGGTGGAGAGAAGTGGCAAGAAGGTGGCATGGTATCTGGCTTGGGAACAACAGGGGGATAGGACCTGGCCCAGAGTCACCCAAAGGCTCTCACCTTCAGACAGGGATGGCCATGCAGACTGGGAAGACAGAAGAACATGAGTATGAGGATCCCAGGCATCCTGGCCCCGAAAAAGGTTGCTATGGTAGCGGGGATAGCGACGGGTCACTCGGGTAGAGCTGGGGTGCTCCATGCGGTCAATACTGAGCACTGCCCAGGAGAAAGAAGAGTGACACTCATCAAGGACCTTCTCACATGGAAGGTCCCATTCCCAGCTACCCCATCCTACACCCAACTTCCACTGCCCTCACTGCCAGTGCAGTGCCTATCCCACAAAGCACTGAGGCCAGAAGCACAGCAGCTCCTGTCCTCTGGTTCGCCAGGTCCTCCTGCAGCCCCTAACCCACCCCGCCCCACCCACCACGCACTGATATTGGGTGTCACCAGCCCCACAGGGTTCAGGTATGTGAGCTCCATATTTCTCGCAAGTGTAGCCGCATATTCTTCCAGATGCTGCACCAGCCCCGCGCTGCCTGGGGATCCCCCAGGGGCCCGCTGCCCAAGCGCTGCCCACAAGTCCCCTGTCTCTGGAGCGAGCAGTGCAGAGCCGGCCCACAACAGATTCTGGGAGGATGGAGATGGAGTTTGGCTCAGACCAGTGGGGAACATGCATAAAGGGACAGGACAGGCATGAGGGGTCTGGCCAGGTGCTCAGAGGGGCCCCAACCAGCAAGAGGACAGGGACAGAGAGGCTACAGGAAGAGGAAAATCCCAGACTGAGGTTGGGAGGGACCTAAGCTGGGAATCTAGGGCTGGGGGCTAGGGATCAGGGCACGGGGTGGGAGCCAGGGCCAGGGACTTGTGAACATAGGCACAGCCCCACCTCATTGAAGTGGGCATCTTGGGTAGCTGTCAGCCCAAAGCCCTGCTGATGGTTCTCAAAGGTCAGCAGGTAGGCCAACAGGCGGGCGGTAACTCGAACATCTTGACTGAAGTAGTAGTCAGTGTGACCAGTCACCTCCCGCAGCCGCTGGGCCAGCTTCTTGGCCTCCACAGTATCTAGTGCAGTCTTGTTCTGCTCTAGGCCATCCAGCTGCCAGGACAAGGATGTGAGTGGTTACTTGGTGGTCCCGCAGGCCTTTCTCAAAAGCCTTAAAGGGAGAAAGGCTCAGCCGGGTTAAGGGGCACTCAGGAAAAGCTCAGGAGGTCAAAGGCTCGGTATGCTATTTGGGGCCCAGGTGTGGGGATGCTGAGGCCAGGGAAGATCTTGGGTATAAGGCAAGGTCTGAGGAGAGTCTCACCAGCAGACTGAGATCTCGAAAAGTAGGGGAGGTACAGTTGAAGAGGTCAGGTTCCAGCCAACCCTGGTCCTCATCACAGAGTCGCACAGCAGCACCTGGGAGCAGGCAGCCCCTGGTCAGGCCTGGAGCCCAGATACCTCTGCTGACAGGTGACCACAGGACCTGCTATCCCAGGAGAAGCCTGAGGCAGAGGCCAAAGTGACAGGCATCCACGGCTAGACACCTGGATGTAGCATCCCAAGCCCTGTTGGCCCTGTTATCCATTTTCACCACCAAGCACATAAAGGAGAGTCCAAGAGCAGAGCTGCAAGTACACATGTATACACACACACACACACACACACACACACACACACACACACACACAGAGTCATGTCACACTGCCAGGGCTCACAGCTGCACATGCATAGATACATGGCCACACAATGCTGCCTCATCCACACACAGACACACTGTCAGACAAGGTCTTCCACGAGTACTGTGTGACCTGAGTGAGGGAGAGGTGGATTCTCACGTAACTGCCCCAATTGTTACTTTGATGTCATTGCTCTCCCTTCTCTGTGGAGTTGAGACGGAAGTTGAATGAGAAATGACTTGGCTTTAAGGGAGCTGGTAGCCACCGACAAAAGGGACCCTAACTTAAATACAGAACCCCGTCCCCTCCAGACAGACTCACAGACACATGCACAGGCACAGAAGGACACACACATGAGCATGCACACAAGGGCAATCAGTCACTGCAAAGACCTCAGGCAGCAGGGAGAGTTCTGAGGGGCCCATAAGCAGCAGTGTAGCTGAGGAGCCCTCAGGCGGGGTGGGCGGTCTTTGCGACTTCAGTCAGTATATGTGCTACCCAAGCTAGCACATGCGACTTCAGTCAGTAGGGAGAAGCCACCAGGAAACTCAGAGGTGGGGGAAATCCTGCAGGAATCTCAGGCACTGGGAAGGGCTCTGCAAGGGTCTTAGGAAGTGCGGCAGGACCTGCAGGGGTGTTGGGGGTAACTCTCTAAGGACCTCAGGCATTTGGGAAAGGCCTCTGGGGTCCTCAGACAGCAAAAAGGGGCCTCCAAGGACTTTAGGCAGTTGGGAGTCAATTCCAGAGACCTGGGAGGCAGTGGGGAGGGGTCTGCAGGGACCTTAAGCAACAGGAGGGATCTGCAAAAGCTCTGGCAGCGGGAGGGGGCAGCGCAGCTGAGCAAACACGTACCCCTTACCTGCACCCCGCAATCCTGCCCAGAAGCCAAGAGAAACAGATGGAGGCTTAATGAGGGTGTAGGGAGGGAGGGACCCACGTGGACTCCCACTCCCACTTGTTTACAAGTACAAGGCCACTCAACTTGGGAAAAGAGGTGGCTCCAGCAGTCAAAGAACAAGCCCAGGCCCACCCTCAGCAATGTCCCTGAACTCCACAGACTCACCTTGGGCCCCCCTGGGACAGGGAACTGTGGCCAAGACACCAAACTTGGTCTGGGGCCACCATACACCAGATTTCAAGGACTTAGGGCAGGCATCGTAGAGCACTAAACAGAGAGGGGGCACTAAGCCAAGTGGCCAGGCAAGTGACGGCAACCTCTACTGCCCCTCTGCCACCCACAACAGGCCGACTGCCCACCACTCCTTGGCTGCTTCTCAGGAGATGGCCTGTCAGCTTCTTTGACAGTTCAGCAAAGTACTTTGGGTAAACATGGGTTGCCCTGGGTATAAGCAATCTCCTTCAGAAAGAGCCCCCTGGGCCCTTCCCCCTACCCCAGGTCCCAAGTATCCCACTCAATGACCCTTTAGTGGAACCAGCCCTTTTTTTTTTCTTTTTTTTAGAACTGGTATTTTATTTTCCACCAACCTCACTTCCATTCTAAGGACCAGCCCCCTTCATAGGAGGAGGTGGGTGGAGCTTGCTCACCTCGGCAACCACTGGCTGTCACCTCTGCAAAGGGACTATCACAGCTGTTGCACTGGCGGCCAAGGGCTCCTGGGCGGCAGGGACACTGCCCACTGTGGGGTGCACATGAGCGCGAGGTGGAGCCCACGGGGTAGCAGTCACAGGGGAGGCATGAGTCACTGCCCCGTGGTCGGTAGTGGAACTCCTGTTCAAGGATGGGTCAGGGGCCTGAAGTCAGAGGTCAGGGCTTAATGTAGGGGTCTCAGGTGAAGGCTTGGGGAGCAAATGGAATCAAAGGAAAGGGTAAAGAGAATAGGGATCAAAGGCCAGAAGGAAGACTAGCCTCAAATAAAGACAGAGAAGTGGTTAGGAGCCAAGGATGAGACATCACAACTGGTTCACAGGACACAGGTGAGAGGTAAGAGCCCATGTCAGATGGCAGAGGTCAGCAGGCTAGCGAGAGTCATAGATGATGTCCAAGGAAGGGTTAAAAGGTCAGGGATCAGGGTCAGGCAAACCTTGCAGTGACACTGCCCATTTGTCTTGTTGCAGTTGGGGTCAAAGCCCTTGTGAACATCACAGTTGCAGGGGCCACAGGTTGGGCTCCCCCACCAGCCACGGGGACACTGCTGATCCATCCTGGACATGAGATGATATCTCAGTAACCCTCCCCACCCCAGCAGATCTTACCAACACCTCTGCCTCCAGCTTCTTACCTGTGTTCACAGTGGTGCCCAAAATAACCACCTACACAGTCACAGGTATAGCCATGGGGGGCTCCTGGCAGATGCCGGCATGACCCCTGGTTCTGACAGGGGTTCAAGAGACAGGCGTCCACGCAGCCCGGGCCATAGTAACCTATGGAACAGGTTGGGAAGCTCAGGGCACTGAGCATAGAACACAAAGGAGGCAGGCACCTGTGCCTGCTCCAAGCCCTCCAGCCCAGGGCCCTGGCTCCTACCCAGATCATCCTTCCCCAAACTCTCAAGGCCCACCTGGCTGGCAGGTACAGGAAAAGGTCTGCCAGAGGTCTTGGCAGTCCGCATGGGGTGGGCAGGGCCCAGAGGCACAGGCATTGGTCACAACACAGCCAGGCTCCACGTTCACTCGGTGGCTGGGTGGCAGCAGGACTGGGGACCCCAAGGGTGCAGAGCCAAGCCACACACCCTATGGATACATCCAGCAAGGCATGAGACCCAGCCTCAAGCCCTGCGTAACCAGCCACCCCTTCTGATGATCCCTGACATGCAGTCTCCTCTAAGCCTCCCAAAGCCCTAGGCCACCCAAATATCCCCAGTTCAGCCCCCCAAAGACCTAATTGTGCTGTCTCTGGTAAAGATACCTAATGACCCTTGATAATCTACACCACACTCTCACCTCTAACACCATGACAAGCTCGATCTGATTGCTCTGGGTCATTGAACTCCCCTCCAACCCCAACTGAATGCTGCCTTTAAAGTCCCTAGGAGGTCCTGACATCTGGCCACTGACTCCAATGTCCCTGTATCCTGTTTCCATGCAGACCCCTACCTGGATACAGCCAACCAAACCCTGAGGAGCCTCCTCCTTACTGCTGGGCGGCATGCCTCCCACGTGGAGCTGCTTTACCTGCAAGCCATGCAGCTCAGTCCCCACTGCCATGGTGTCCTGGAAGAGGGGGCAGTCAGCACTGAAGAAGAGGGTGCCTAATGGACCCTGCCATACCCCAGAGTCAGCAATGGCCTTCTTCTATCCCTGCATGAGCATGCTTTGTCCCTCTGTACCACAGCAATGGGCTGAGAATGAGCTGTCCCAAGTATGGAGAACCTGCTGGGGCAGGGGGATGCATAACAGAAAAGCCCTTCCCTCCTGGGCCCAGAGCAGACCTTGAGAATCCATGATTTTGACCAGGTCTAGGTAGGGTTTGGGGCTTTCAGGAGTCAGGCAAAGTGGTGACTACTGAGGTATGTTCGGACCAGGCCAGAAATCTGGGTGACTCCCTGCTATGTGTAAGGCCTGCCAGGAACCAATTGGACTAGGGCTCAGAGAAGGGATATGAAGAGCGAGCCTGGGAGAACATCAGCTGTGGTGCAGTGGAGTGGAGAGGAGTGGGACCAGAGGTGGGTCAAATAAGGTAAGTCCAGTCAGAAAGCTGAGACTGTGCTAGGGTCAGAGATCAGACCTGGAAGAGGCTGAAGTCCAGTGAGACCATGAAGACATGGTGGCCCCGCCGGCCGCCTGGTTCCTCCTGCAACTCTAGGCGTAGGTCATGCCACCGGCCATCACTGACAGTCACCTGGTCCAGAAGGAGGTGGGCAACACGGCTGGAGCCCCTGGTTACTGTCACTGATAGCAACCCCTGATCTACCTGTGGGAAGAAATGCATAGCCCGGAGGTTAGAGTCCCAAATTGGGCTGAGGCTAGGAGATGAGATCAGAGGGCTCAGAGGTCAACAGTAGAGTCAAGGTTATATATGGCACACAGAGCTCTGTGCCAGGGCATACCAAGGTGCCGATACATGTCAGGGGGCAAAGGACAGAATCAGGGATCGTGAATTGGTGCAGGCAGCATGGGAGAGAATTTTGCTTGTGTCCTGCACCTGAAAAGGATACCATGGTTTGTGAAAGAGTCAAGGGCTAAGGTCCAGTGTGGTCAGGACATCTGTCAGAGTAGTGCACTGTGTGACTGGACCTGAACCCATAAGAAGGTTCAGGTAGAATCAGATAGGGAGCTGAGGGTGCCGGGAGGAATCAGAAGGACAGACACACCTGGCAGAGGAGTGTGCTGTGTGGCCCAACCTGCACTTGCATCAGGACCCCCTGCATCGCCCGTGTCCGAAATGCCAGCCCCAGGTACCATGGCACAGACACAGCCATGTCACTTCCAAAGACCCAGCTCAGTGTACCGTTGCCACCGAAATGGTAGGGATCAGCCATGGCTGAGGAGATAAGAGAAGCAGGGTCATAAGCCCCACCTAAAAAACAGACCTTACCCTACAGGTGCCTCCTGCTCCATGCTGCCTACTCACTGAGCCGACAGTCTTTGCCACCAAAGCCCACAGGGCAGTCACAGCTGAAGCCACCCCAGCGCTCTGAGCAGAAGCCATTGTTCTTGCAGGGGCCTGAGTCACAAAAGTGCAGCTTGGCTTGGCAGCCTGGGAAAGGAAGGCAGATGGAAGATATGAGAATATGGCATGGGAGGTGGGGTATGAGTGCAGGGCAGGATATTCCGAGTCCAGAGGAACTGAAGGCTGACAGGACTTCAGCCTTGTGTTGTCTTAGGGAGTGGACTACAGGAGTAAGGCCCTAAAGATTGGGTTACAGCATGGCACTTGCCATCAAACAACTGGGTTAAGGTCAGATATGGAGCCACTCTATGCAATCCTCCACTCCCTCCTTATAGTAGGGCCAGGCCCATAGTAGGGCTAGTGGGAACTTCAGGCCTACCTGCCAAGGTGCCATTGTTTGCAACGAAGGCCGCCATGTCCACTCGGCGGCCGTCGATGTGTAGATCTCGCATACACCCGATGAAGTCCTTGTGGGACACAGGGAAGTTCTCGGGGAGGTTAGGGACACCCCCCAGGAGCAGAGGGCCCGTCAGGTCTAGGGACCTGCGGGTTAGAGGCCTGGGTCATTGGTGGGACTGGGGCCAAAGTAGGGTTGCTCCTGGGGGCCACAAGAAGTAGGAAGTAGGATTCAGAGGGAAGGGTGATTAGGGGGAAGGACAGGCCAGGATGGGGAAGGATTTAGGGCCCTACTTCAATTGTGGGGGTACATAGGAGATCATGATGGGCAGGGTCAGGGAAAGGTGGGGGAGCTGGAGTCAAGGACTCTGAAGGAGCAAGGCATGTAGGTAACTAGGGCAGGGGACAGACAAGTGGGGTTGGGAGGTGGGACAGCACCTCAGCTCAGAGCTTTGGGGACTGGGTATACCATTAATGGGGATGGCGGCGATATGCAGCATCAGACATTCAGGTGGGGGTTAGATTTTGGAGGACTGGGTGCCTGGGGTGTATGTGCAGAAGCAGGGGTTTGAGGTAGATTATAGAACTGGGGCTAGGGTGAGTAGGCTTCCAGGGCCTTTAAGGGAAGAGGGCAATCTGCTCATTTGGGGAAAGGATGGGGAGTTTGTCAGGCTTGGGTGAGGATGGGCTATATGAAGGGTGGGGGTAGGCTCTGGCAGCAGAGGACGTGGAGGTCAGGGGGTGGGGGCCTCACTTCTTGGAGCTTGTTTGCACACCAGCAGCTGCGCATGAATAGTTGCCAATCTCAGCACCAAACTGCAGAGCCACAGCCACATTGCAGTCATCCACGCTCAACACAGCCACCTTGTCCTTGGAGGGGCCCTGAGCACCCCCTAGGGCATCTGTCCGGGGCTAAAGACCCAGGCACACCAGTCAACAATGTCCCTAGGGTACCCCTGAATATTGGAACTCAGAATCCCAGTTCCCCCCATACATTGAATAGCAATGGCACGCACCTTGTTATAGTATCTCAGATGCACTGTATGCCACTGCCCATCACTCAGGCCCCCTGGAACTGTGGGGCTGACCATTGTGTTGGACTCGCCTGTGGGGGACATGCATGTGGAGTGTTGTATGGAGCTGCCTAGTCACCTCACCCCTCCAAGGGCCATCCTGGAGGCATCAGATCAGCACACCCTCTGGCGACCACACTGGCTGGACCAGAGTGGCCCTGAGCAGACAGGAGAGACACACACTTGGAAAGACAGACCTTCCCACAGGGCAAGGCCTCACTGCTGTCTGTCGGGCACTGTGGTGTGTGCTCAAGGAGCCAGGTCACCCCATGCACAATGCACCCGCGCCCTGTCACAGACATCCTCTGGAGCACCCACCAGTGGAATACGTGAGCCTCACTTGGCCAGCCACCAGCTCCAGGGCTAGAAAATCATGCTTCTCATTCAGGCGCCCATTGTAGAATAGTAGCCCGCTGGGCTGCACGGTCGCGAACCTGGGTAGAAGGCAACCGGGTGTCAGGAGGCCAACTAACCTCACCCCACCAAGCCGGCCTGCCCAAGTGGAGGCGGTGTCAGGGGACAGGGCAGCATCCTCTGGGACCTCGGGATGGCAGAGTGGGGAACCTGATAGGGTCACGCGGGGAGGGATGCGGGGCGGGCACCTACGAGAGGGACAGCGTGAGATGGAAGCGCTGCCGCAGGCCCCGGAACATGACGAATGAGCTGGGTGGGAAGGAACGGGCCGCCACCTCGCAGCGCGGGCCCTCGAAGGCACCACCCGCCGGGCACTGGCAGCGGAAGCCGCCGTGGGGCGCGTCGGTACACGTGCCGCCGTTGCGGCAGACGCCAGGCACGCAGCGTCCGGCCTCTGTGTCCAACTCGCAGTCCTCTCCTGCGGGGCGGGGTCGTGAGAGGCCGCCCCGCCGGCCCCAGCGGTGTTACCAGACCCTCTCCCGCCAAGCCACGCCCCCCGCAAGACCACGCCTCCCTCAGCCTATAAACCCCCGGCTCTCCCGCGGGACCCGTGTAATTTTTCCGGACTGGGCTCTGACTTCGGGTCTGCCCGCGCCTGCGCCAGCCCCTGTTGCTGGAAAACGACTTCCAGGTCCTCAATCGCGCTGTTGCCTGCCCTAGCCTGCTAGACTCACCCGTGAAGCGTGGGCGGCAGACACAAGTATAGCCGCCCTCGCGCCGCGCGCAGGCGCCGCCGTTCCGGCAGGGGTTGGAGTAGCAGAGGTCCAGCTCGGTCTCGCAGAAGTCGCCCGTGAAGCCGGGCGGGCAGCGGCAGCGGAGGCCAGCGATGGGCTGAATGGGTCGGAAGAGCGTGGAGGCCGAGGCCAGGAAGGGCGCGGAGGAGTCAAAGCGCAGCACGGACACGCACTTCATGTAGTTCTCGCAGGGCTCGCGCAGGCACACATTGTCGTCGAAGGGTAGCACGTCCAACAGCGAGCGGGCCGCCAGCGCCGCGCGGCGCACGTACAGCTGCTCTTGCAGCTCCTCCGAGCTGAACCAAGGCGCCGCAGCGCCAGCGCCCGCGCCCCGCGGGGCCAGCGCCGAGAAGCTCACGTTGAGCACGGTACCCCCAACGTCCGTGTCGTTCTGGATGTTGAAGATAAAGACATCCTCGGTGGGCGTGGCGAGCACTGCGGCCACGCCTTCGAGGAAGTGGCCCAGCAGTGGGGACAGGAAGCGCTCCTGCCACATGTTCTCCAGGCGTACAGTCAGGCTGTTGGCAAGCAACTCCTCCGTGATGATGACCACGCGCAGCACACATTGCGCCGTCACACTGTGCAGGCCATCTGCAGACAGGGGCATGGACAGTGGTCAGCCAGGGGCTAGCGGCTGCCTCTCTTGGGACACAGAAGGGCTGGGGTCAGAAACTGCTCAGTCCCCAGCACCTCTGAGTCAACAGGTTGGCCCCCCAAGATACAGTTGAGTCTGGGGCTAGTGAACACCACTTCTGGTCCCAGCATCAAGGTGTCAACAAACCGCTGCTTCCTTCCCCATTGCCAGTATAAGGAGGGGGTTGGACCAGTGATCAGCCAGCCCCAGCCGTGCCCATGGGCCAGCAAGTTACTGTAGCAGCACACAAGAAGCTCACTTCATGCTCAGCAACCGACACTTCCCCTAGTTGCCATGCTCTACAGCTACAAGCGAAGGCAACTTGCTAACCATTCCAACCCCCCGCCCCATACACACATAGCTGACATCTCCTTCAAAAAACAAGAAGGGACTGGGGATTTAGCTCAGCGGTTACAGTGCTTGTGTATCAAGCACAAGGCCCGGAGTTCGATCCCCAACACCAAAAAAAAAAAAAAAAAAAAAAAGAAAAAAAAAAAAGAGGGATAAAAAACAAGGATTCCAGGTCAGGAATCACCCACCCCCTATCTCAGGTGAGAAAACTGCTCTGCCATGGCACTGTAAGGGTTTCTGGCCCAGTGAACACTCGATGCCCTTCCTCAGAACCCTGGGTCAGCAAGCTCCAGCCAGATCTTGGACCCTGGCAACACACCACTGGACACCTCTGCAAGTGTACCAACATTCCCCCCCACCCCGACCCCATACTGGGGATCAAACCCAGGGCCATTGCACTGAGCTACATCTCCAGCTCTTTGTTTTATTTTTTATGTTGAGATAAGGTCTCAGTAAAGACACTAAATTGCCCGTGCTGGGTTTGAACTTGTAATCCTCCTGCCTCAACTCCCAGAGTCCTGGGATTAGAGGCATGTGCCATTACACCTAGACTACCAACATTCTTGAGTTTAGCAAGCTTCCCACTACCCTAGATCTGAGTCCTGTGGTTTCTGTGGCCACTCTCAGAGATGAAGGTCAGGTGCTTGCTTACCTGCCTTGTTCATCTTGTCCCCTAGCACACATTTGGTGGACAATAAAGACTGGCTGTTGAGTGAATTGAGAATAAATAAAGGCTAGGCCTTCTCTGACCATGTCAGGAATCCCAGTTTCAGAATTGAGGAATGAGTACCACTAAACTCTCAACCTCTGCAATCTCCAGAAGGTAGGCCATCAAGAGCCTTTCTCACCTGTACCCTCCTATTAGGGAGGGATTTGTGAAACCCTGGGGTAGTATAAATGGGGAAGAGGCAAGTGGGCCTCTACACATTCTCCCAAAGAGCAAGGGCTCGGACAGCCCTTTGGACATCAGTCAGGCCAATCTGAGCCCCCTGTCTGCCTGAAGTCACCATAGTAAGCTTTTGTTAATGACCATTAAATTGCTGGCTTCCTTTTCCTGCTCAGATGGACTGAGGACCGAAAGTAACCCTTCATCTAACCATGGGCGTAGTGTGAACTAATGCACTCTAGTTTTACCTGGGACATTCAGAGCACTACACCAAGATCTCCACTGCCCTTTATGGGGAGGGGAGCTATCCCAAGTATAGCAGATGTTTGTTTATAGAGTCTTTATTGAGTTCACTAGATGCCCTTGAACCTTGGGAGTTCTGTGGAGACTATCCAAGAACCTAAGCAGGGTCCCTGTGAAGTCTATGGTAGATATTGTGGGGCATAGGAGCCCAGCACTTAAGGGATTATTGGAAGGCTAGGAAATCACTCTGGTTTGAGATACCTTGTGGGATCCCTGAGGCCCTGACAAGTTAGGGTCACTGGGTCACTTGCCTGCTCTCTGCCTCTCACCTGTGACAGTTACCAACATGGAGGCCACTAGTGGGCGGTTGTTGTCTAGCTTTCGACTAAGCCGCAGCTCCCCACTGGTCTGGTTAACCATCAGCAGCTGCAATTCATTGCCACGATCAAAGGAATAGAAGAGGTGATCAGAGACATCAGGGTCATAGGCTGGGATGCGCCCAATAATGCCTGAAGGGAAGGTATCCGAACGGTTGGATACATAGTTGTTGAAGAGGATCTGGAAGTTGTTGAGCACAGGACTGTTGTCATTCTGGTCAACCAGGCGGACATGCACAGTGGCTCGGCTCACTAGAGGGGCAGATGTGGCCTGCACCACAATCACATATTCCTGGCGAGCCTCATAGTCCAGATCAATGAGTGCAGTCAGCTCTCCAGAGAAGATGTCCATTTGGAACAGCTCAGGGATGTTCCCCTCCACAATCTGGTACATTATATGGGCATTGGGGCCTTCATCAGGGTCCACTGCAGTGATCTGGGCCACCACTGAGCCCACAATGCTGTTCTCCTTCACCCGTACTTCAAACTCCTCAGCTGGGAAGACAGGCGCATTGTCATTCACGTCTTGCACTGTCACCTGAATACTGACTGGAGTCCGCAGTGGGGGCACACCACGATCCACTGCATAGGCAGTCAACTCGTACACTGGCACTGCCTCCCGGTCTAGCCGTCTCACAGTCCGGACTATACCGGAGGTGGGCTCAATGGTAAAATCTCCATCACCGTCTTCTCCATTCTGAAATGTGTACTGGACCCGGCCATTAGCATGAGCGTCCCGGTCAGTGGCTGAGATCTGCAGGACACTGGTGAAAGGTGGAGCATCCTCAGAGACCAACCCTGTATAGTGAGAGGCCACAAACTGTGGAGCATTGTCATTCACATCATTGACCATCACTTCCACATAAGTGGTATCTGCTTTCTGTGGGATGCCATTGTCCCTTGCAGTAATAGCTAGTGTGTAGGTCACTTGGTCCTCATAGTCCAGTGGAGCCTGTAGGGTAATAGCCCCTGAGTCTGCATCAATACGGAACTGAGGCAGGTTGTCTTCCAGAAGATAGGTGATACGTGCATTTTCACCAACATCATCATCAGAGGCACTGATGACCACTACAGTGCTACCCACTGGCCGATCCTCATTCATGCTCACTGAGTAGTGAGCACTTTGGAAGACAGGCCGATGAGTATTGGCATCTGTGATGTTGATGTGCACATAGCAGTGATCGTGAAGGGCACGGTCAGATGCAGTAAGCACCAGCTTGAAGTAGCGTTCCTGCTTGTAATCCAGTGGCAGAGCCAGTGTCACCAGACCCACACCCCCCTGGGTGCTGATGGCAAATCGATTCCGGGTATTGCCACCTGTGATCTGGTAGCTGATGGCACTGTTGGCATCACGGTCTACAGCAGTCACACTGACCACACTGGTGCCCACAGCTGCATCCTCATTCAGCCGAAGGTGGTACTCTTTCATGGTGAACTCAGGCCGATTGTCATTAACATCTAGCACAGTCACTGTGACACTGGCTGAGGCAGAGAGTGGGGGAGAGCCATGATCTCGGGCCTCCACACCAAAGAAGTAATGCTCCACAGACTCACGATCCAGGGAACCACTCACAGAGACCCAGCCAGTGGCACTGTTTATCACAAAGGGTGTATCAGTTGCCACACCAGTTAGGGAATACTCCAACCTGGCATTCTCCCCATGGTCTGCATCCACTGCCTGAATATGAATGACTGAGTGGCCCAGGGGTGCATTTTCCAGAACAGAGACCTGGAAGGGTGTGCTGACAAAGATAGGAGTATGGTCATTGATGTCTACCACCTGGATGCTGGCCAGGCCCGTGTTGTTGGACAAGGGGGGCCGGCCTGCGTCCTGTGCCCGGATGCGTAAGGCATACTCTCTCTCTGCCTCGAAGTCCAGAGGTGCCACTACCTGGATCTCACCTGTGAGGCTGTCGATGGCAAAATGGCCACGGCTGTTGCCACTGATGATGTTGTAGTGTACCAAACCATTGGCATCCTTATCCTGGTCTGTGGCTGTGACACGCAATACAACAGTGTGGGGGCGCACATCTTCACGCACCTGTGCCACATAGCGCTTCTCGCTGAATTGGGGCGCATTGTCGTTCTCATCCAGCACAGTTATGTGTACGCGCACGGTGGCTGATCGTGGACCAGGTTCCTGACCCTGGTCGCTGGCTTCCACCACCAGCTCATAGCTTTCCATGTGCTCGCGGTCCACTCGGCCACTGGTGCTGATGAGGCCAGAACGTGGATCAATCTCGAAAGCAGTGGCAGCTGCCGTCCGAGTAGCTGGCGGGCCCACAAAGCGGTAGTGCAGGTTGGCATTGGGGGGCGCATCGCCATCCGTGGCACGCAGCTGCAGGATGGGATAGCCCTCTTCCACATTCTCACGAAGGGTCTCCCGGTACTGAGCCTGCTCAAACACCGGTGAGTGATCGTTGCGGTCAGCTACTGTCACGGCTACCATGGTGGTGGCCGAGAGGCGTGGCGAGCCGTGGTCCTGAGCAGTCACTCGCAGGTAGTGGCGCTCCATACTCTCGCGGTCCAGAGCAGCGGCTGTGCGGATGAGGCCGCTGTGCGGGTCAATGCTGAACAGCTCTAGCGAGCGGCTGTTCATGAGCGCCGCCAACGAGTAGACCAGACGCCCGGCTTCGCCAGAGTCCGGGTCCTGAGCCACCACACGCAGCACTGCGGTACCCGCCGCCTCGTTCTCGGGCACCAGAGTCTGGTAGTTGTACTGCGGGAACTGCGGGTGGCGGTTTGCGGCGCGACGGGAGCGTGCTCGGTTCGCGGAAGCTATTCTCCGGACTTCAGAACCAGTTTGGAGCCCCGGCGGCCGCGGCCCGGGGCGCTGCGGAAGGAAGCGACGGCGGAAAGCACTGCCGGGGCGCATGCGCTGGGGAGCTGTCCGCAATTCGCCGGGTGCTGAACCAGGTGTTGGAGCTGTCCTCCCTTCGCGCGGTGCTGAATCTAGCCCCTGGCCCGACTCCCCAACTCGAGGAAAACAGTCCCGTCGAGGAAACGCCCTGTCCTCTCGGGCTGTCGCCGCTCTCTCGCCCTGAGTCCTGCGCCCCGGCGCCCACAATTCCCCACAGCAGCGCATGGGGCCCACTTTTTTGCGGGCGCTTCTCCTAGCGGGACGCTGGAAGGATACCGGCTGGGAACCACCGGGCTGAGCCAGGTCCGAAGAGAGGGCCAAAGTGCTCCCCAGACTCGGGCCCCGTGGGGACGAAGCCCCTGGTGACAGACTGCCTCTTCGGAAAGTCCCCATCTGCCCGCAGGAGAACTCCGGGCGCCAGCATAACAGAGACCCCAGGCCCTGCCCTGTCTCTTGCCCGCGCCGGCCCGATGCCTGCACCTCCAGAGTCGTGTCTGGCTGCTCAAGGGGCCCCCGCTTGACCCGGGCGCGCTGCTGTCCCCCTCGGAGTTCCGTGACGACGGGTTTCCCGACTCGTAAGCCGGACCTCTCCTCCTTCCCGTACTCGGGAGGCTCGGGACAAAGGGCTAAGGCTCCGCCGCTGATCTGCGCCCTCGGCCCCGCAGCAGCAGGTATCCCCGGGTCCCAGCCCTGGTCCCCGCCGCCCCCCAGCTCCTCCTGGCTGAGGGGGAACAAAGAGAGGAGAAGCAGCAGGAGCAGCGGGGTCGACGGTCCCCCGAGACCCCACTGCAGCGGCCGTCTCGCCATCGCCCCCCGCCTCTGCGCACGGCCTCCACCGCCCCCCACCCCGAAGTGCGCCTCGGGCCCGCCCCGCCGCCCCGGCCCCCTCCCGGGCTCCCACCCCGGTCCCCAGCCCCTCGGCCTGTCCCTCCGCGCCGCCGCCTGCCCCTGGGCACCATCTACTTCGCGGCCTGAGCCCTTCTGGCATACGGCCCCGGCTCCTGCAGCCCCCACCACAGCATCCCCGCCGCCGCTGCCGCCTCCCGTCGCTCCAACATGGCTCCCAGCCGCCCGGATAGTTCGCTCCACCTCCGCCCCGACGCCCTAAACCGAGTAGTACAGCCTGCCGCGCATGGCAGCTCGGGCGACCGAAGCCGCTACCGCCATCTTTATTGAGGACACGCAGCGGCCCGCGGGCAAGCCGGCGCCGAGCTCGCCGCCGTAGGGCCCGCCCCCCGCTCTCGACCGCTGCCCTCCCGGCTCTCGGCTCCCGCCCTGCCCGCCGCACTCTTTCTTGGGCGCTGTCCCAGCTGTCTCCTAGCTCTTCTGCTTACGGATCTCTGTCCCCTTCCTAAGTATGGTTACGAGCCCTGCACGCGATTTTGTTCTGAAAATGTGGAGCCCGTGAGGTGCCGAGCGCGCGTTCTCTTGGCACTGGGCGGGCTAGCTTGCAGTCCTAAGGCTGAAGGAGGATGGCCGGACGCGACGGCCCAGGGCTCCAGCAGCGCGAACAATAGCTTTAACTCTTGGATCACAAATTTCACTCTTAAAACATGTCGCAATCATCTACTCGTGAGGAGCCTCTGCAGAGCGGGACCCGAGACGACCCTCGCCTTGCATGGTCCCAGCAGGATCCCAGGCTCCCGGAGGCTGCATGGCCTTCCGGGTCCTGGATGCCACGTGGAGACCAGCGCTTCGCTATAGCTGTGGGCCAGCTTCCTCAGACCCTCCTCCCCTACTGAGACCACCGAGTCCCCCAACCCTTTGAAGGGACTGACAGCTCAGCCTGAGGCTCAGTCCCTCAGCCCGCGCGGGCGCCTTCGGGCATGCGCAGGTCTCGACTAGCCAATGGCAGGGCACGGCGCCGCCGACGTCACCACAGGCCAGCCGGCTGGGCACAGCCGCGCATCCGGATTAGAGTCATTGTTTCTATTGGCACAATGGGAAGCTCCGCCCCTCACGGAGGACTCATTGTACGTGGGAGGGGGTCTGTGGGGTTCCAGCTAGCACCGAGAGACAACTCAGGAGGTTCGGTGCGGACCCTCAAAAGTGGCACCGGCGATGGGCGGCAACTCATCGGCAGAGCACTTCAGAACCCTGGCACCGGGGTAGGGGTCCGGGCCAGGACCTGGAACGCTCCACTGGTTGCGGACTGCGGATCCCTTGCCCAGGTGGATCCTGATTCAGACCGGACCAAGAACTGGCCAGGACCTCTGGCCCGCCCCAAACGGTACCTATGACATCACCACAAGCCAATCAGCGAATCCGCTGGCCCTAGACTTCGCCACTTCCGGGAGGCGCGGCTCCCGCAGGCTCCACCTCCTGAGCGCCTTCTTGGCTCCTGAAAACTGGAGCCTCGGGGCCTTCCCAGGTCCGAGTTCGGAGTCTGCCCAGGATAGGAGTTCCTGCAGGACTGTGCGCAGAGGAGGGGGTTTCAGCAGAGGCGCTGAGGGCGGCGCTCCGTCGATGCGGTCGGGAGATCCAGAGCTGCAGGAGAGAGGACCAGGACGTGCTTTGGACAGCTTGCGCCGCCCTCTGGGTCCGCCGGTGAGTGGAAGGTACAAAATGTTACGGCGAGGAAGGAGGCAGGAGGGCGCTAGTGGGGAGCAGAGCGGGACGCCCAGAAGAGGCACCTGAGCTGTTTTGGAAATCTGAGAGGCTTCCGGAAGATGTCTGAGCGGCGCCTCATTCAGTGGCCCAGAGAAGGCTGGCATGTGCAAGGGAATGGGGAACAATGCTAAATCTTGGAGGCTGTGTGGCAACTGCGAGCTCCACCACGCCCAACCCGACAACTTCCTTTTATCAAACGACAACTTTAAAAATGGGAGCCAGATATTGCTGGAAAAAGTTTATCTTACGAAAGGCATGGTTAGTGGCGAGCCAATCCCTCGGATAACTGGATGTTTAGGTAGCGTCAGGGCATTTGTTTTTCATTTCCCCTTTAATCCAGTAAGGAACATTCCACTGGGTTCGGTGAGGTTTCCCTTTGTTAGCAGTAATCATGGCCTTTCTAAAACATTCACTCTCTCTCTCTCTCTCTCTCTCTCTCTCTCTCTCTCTCTCTCTCTCTCTCTCTCTCACACACACACACACACACACACACACACACACAGAAACATACACACTCCCTAAGCCCAAGAGCCTGCATCTGACACAGAAGAGTCATGTGGACGTGAATACCTTTCCTCCAGCCGAGTCCCATCCTCCATCCGGCAGGCTTCAGTCCTGCGTGTGATAACTTGCTGCTTGGCAGCCTCCCCGTGCTGAAAGGAAGAATGCCTTTTCAGAGACTTATTCCTGTTCAGATGAGCTGTTTCTCACTTGAAATGTGTGACACTGCGCAGCAGGTCCTTCCTCCTTTCCACCTGGTAGCCCCTTGCTGGGAACGTGGGCCCCACAAACCTCATGAGTAACTCGAGTATTTTATTTATATTCAGACAAAATTTTTTCTTTTTTGGTGGGGGCGGTGCTGGGGATTGAACTCAGGGCCTTGCACTTGCTAGGCAAGCATTCTAACCACTGAGCAAAATCCCCAACCCCTCAAATTTTTTCTTTATCTGTGATTCTTTCACCTCAAATCCAACGTTGTGATCCTTTTTATAATATACTTATAAAATGTGAATAATCAAATCTGCATCTGTTCCCAGCTTTTGCATGTCTTTTTACAACTTTCTTTTATACTTAGCAATATATAGTGCTCTGCTGTCCTTTTAGCCAAGCACACATAACAACCTTCCCATCTGATTTTCTGTTTGCCTCTATAATGTCTGGTTCCAGGGGAATGAAAGACTCCAGTAGTCTCCATGTACATAACTCAGTAAATAGATGTATTATTGCTGTTAAAACAATCTGGTGCTGGGCTGAGGATTTAGTTCAAGTGGTAGAACGTTTGCCTCGCAAGCACAAGGCCCTGAGTTTGATTCCCACCACCACCAAAAAAATAAAAAATAAAAAAAATATGAAACAATCTGGTGCTAATAGCTGGCACTGAGCATTCAGAGTTGGTAACTGATTCCTGCCCCTGTTATAGCAAAGCTGTGGAGGTCTGCAGAGCAAGCTTTGTCTCACTTGGTATGTGTGCACCCTGTATCCTGCAGTGTATTGCTTGAAATGTGTATGTATTTCATGCTTGACACTTTCCACTTACTGATCAACAGAGCAGCCTGCTTGACTTTGACAAAATAAATACCATGTCTTCAACAAAAAAGGGAGCCAGAGCCCTGTATTGTGACTTGGTAAATCCCAGCACTCTGAGAAGCTGAGGCAGGAGGAGCACAAGTTCTAGCCCAGCCTGGGCAACTTAGCAAGACCTCGTCTCAAAAAGAAAGAAAGAAAAAGAAAAAAGAAAAGAAACCAAGAGAAAAGAGGGAAAAAAATAAAATTAAAAAGAGCTGGGACCCAGCTATGCCCCTTCTAGGTATCTTTCTGAAAGAGTTAAAGTCATCCTATTACAGTGATACACGCACACCCATGTTTATAGCAGCACAATTCATAATAGCTAAATCTTGGAAACAGCCTGTATGTCTATCAATAGATGAATGGATAAAGAAAATGTGGTATTTATATACAATGGAGTACTACTCTGCCTTATAAAAAGTAAACTTGAGTCAATCATAGGTAAATGGATGTACCTTGAGACCATAATGCTAAGTGAAATAAATCAGACATATAAGTTTAAATATCACATAGTTTCCCTTACATGAGAAACCCAAAATATAAATAAAGAGCAAAATGAAAGATGGATAATAGGAAGTAGGAAGATCTTTTGCAAATAGGAAGGGGAACAAGAGTTGGAGAGAGTAGGGAGTGATGGGAGGGGAAGGGTGCAAAAAGAATTAAGATGTGTTATGTACATATACAAACTCCCCCATGATAAATACAATAATGTACTGCAAATATACTACTAAAAGAAAAATCAAAAAAAAAGGGAGCCAGACCTAGGAATGCTGGTGCGAGCCTGTCATCCTAGTTACCTGGGAGGCTGAGGCAGGAGGATCAAAACGTCAAGCCCATGTTGGGCAAATAAATCAAAACTTTGTCTCAAAAACTAAAAACCACAGCCAGTAGTAGTGGTACTGGCCTATAATCCTAGCACTGTAGGAGGTTGAGGCAGGAAGATCAGAAGTTTAAACCCATCCTGTAACTTAGTGACTTAGTGAGATCCTGTCTTCAAAAAAAAAGCTGGCGGGGGGTAGTATGTTGGGCATGTAGCTCAGTGTGAAGATCATAGGTTCAATCCCCAGCATAGCAATCAATCATTCAATCAAGAACAGGAGAAGATATTGTAAAATATAGACCCTAAGGTGTAGTATCACACACGTGTAATCCCAGCTACTTGAGAAGATAAGGCAAAGAATCCCAATTTCACCCTCAGCCTGGGTAGTTTAGGGAGACATTGTCTAGAACTTTTAACGGGGGAAAGGGGATGGGACAGGGTGTAGGTCTGTGCAAGGTCCAGGATTCAGTCCCCAGTACTGCAAACAATAACAATGAAAGCCTTAAGAACTCATCTCAAATACATACTACATATTGATAAAAGATAAACCAAAGAATATATGAGCAAGAGATTTGAATAAATGCATTGAAAAGGAACAATCTAGGCTGGGGATTTAGCTCAGTGGATAGAGTGCTTAGTCTGTATCTTGGGGACTGAGGCAGCAGGTGATCTCTTCTCAACTTCTCTGGGGTTTTCTTGTGCACATGCAGCGGTGGCCCTGACAGAACCAAAAGCCTTAGACACCTATTCACAGGGGCCATTTCTAGCCTAGAAACCAGCTCCCACCTGCTAAGCTCCTTGAGTTTCTTCTGGACCCGACCTGACCTGGCCCCCTTTCTCATGGTTTGCTCCTCTCATGCCCTTTATGTTGCCCAGCCCCATTCACATTCACAACCTTCCATGCACTCCTAGGCATGTCTCCGTGGCAGCTTGCTCCCTGAGGGGAATTCTCTAGTCCTTGTCTTTCTCGAGGCTCTGGTTTTGTGCTGTGAGAGCATCATCGGTGTTTGCTGAAGGGTCCTGGAGTCCTGACCCTGACCCTCTCAGGGCGTGTTTGCCACCAAAACCTGGCATTTACGTAACTCTGTCAACTACTTCTGCACCCCTTACACACGTGCACAAGGGCCCCTTGGACAACCCTGTGGAAGTGGACACACTTTGTCTTAGGTGTCGACATTGGGACAGATGCCAAAGCACAGCTCTGTTCTTCTTGCCAGGTTGGTGTGTGCATTATGACAGGACCGTGGTTGCTGCTAGATGTTCCTGCCTCAGCTTCCTAAAAACCTGTACTTTTCATTGAATTGTCCTCTTGTGACATAGTGGTTGCCTGACTTCAGCACCCTAGTTTGAAAGAAGTCATGACTGAAGCCTGCGTTGATGACTTTGGATGGGGAAGGGGAGGAGAACCATCTCCAGGATGAAGAGCGACATGGCTGCACTCCAGAGCCTGT
Organism: Hystrix cristata; assembly: GCA_004026905.1. Classification (NCBI taxonomy): domain Eukaryota; kingdom Metazoa; phylum Chordata; class Mammalia; order Rodentia; family Hystricidae; genus Hystrix; species Hystrix cristata. The sequence continues at coordinate 132,242 of PVJO010001551.1, forward strand.
GTGCTCAGTGTCCCACACAGCCCGTGGTAAGGGGCCATTGCCAAGTGGCTCCGTGCTTCCCTCCGCTGGCATCCCCATCAAATGGTCCTGCCTTTGCTCCCTGAGCAGCTGCCTGCTGGGGGCTCCATCCTGTGCCTCCTCTGCTGCCTGCCGCCTTCTCTTCTTGCTGGGAGAACAGCAGCTCCCTGCCTTTGCCACCCAGAGAGAAAGCAAAAATTGTGACAGAAGTCACAGCACCAATGACTGTGCACTGTTAAGTCCTGGGTAGAAGCAAAGGGCACCAATGCCCCATTGCCCCAGTGCCGACTGCTGTCCACTTGGGTTGGGTCCTGGTGTTCCTCGCCACTTGTCAGGACGGCCTCTTTGGTAACTTGAGAGCCCACAAAGGGAAAGAAGTTTACATCAGACTGGCGTGCAAACCTAACTACACCCTTAACATTCTCTTTCAAAGCTGCGTGTGATGGTGCACGCCTGTAATCCCAGCACTTGGGAGACTGAGGCAGGAGGATCACTGGGAGTTCAAGGCCAGCCTGGGCTACACAGTGAGTTCAAGACCAGCCTGAACTACATAGTGAGACCCTGTCTCACACACACACACACACACACACACACAACCTGGGCTACACAGTGAGTTCAAGACCAGCCTGAACTACATAGTGAGACCCTGACACACACACACACACACACACACACACACACAAACCTGGGCTACACAGTGAGTTCAAGACCAGCCTGAACTACATAGTGAGACCCTGTCTCACACACACACACACACATACATCCCCTCTTACCCTCACAAAATGACCACATCTCTAGGTTGCAAAATGAAGGGATCATGCTGGTCTTGGTGACAAGGGAAATAAAGCTAGACAAGGTCCACATATTCAGGGAGACTAGGGCTTGCTTCGTTTGAGAATAGCTATGCAGGAGAACAAAGTTCAACGGGAAAAGGGGGTGGATCTCACAAAGAGGCTGGAGGTACAGCCACCTGCAAAGCTGGGAACCAGAAGGGTCAGCTCAGGAAACAGGCTGGGACAGGCCCGTCTGGTTGGTATTTTTTTTTTTTTTTTTTTTGGTGCCAGGGATTGAACTCAGGGCCCTTGTGCTTCCTAGGCAAGCACTCTAACCACTGAGCTAAATCCCCAGCCCCTGGTCAGTCATCTCTCCAGGCTGCAGAAGTCAGTAGAAGTCATATGACAGGGTCCTGAGGCCCCATCCCCCCATCCCTTCATCTCCCCACCAGGGTCATATAGGGAAGCCCAATTCCAGATGCCTCTGATTTATTTCCAAAGTTGAGCTGAAGCACATAGGAAAATACACATGACTTTTCAGTCTACATTTTTAGAGAAAATAGATTCTATCATTGACTTTCTCATTGTCACCATCCTGTCCCATGAAGCGCCAGAATGGATGGCCTGTCCCCAAGACTGGATATTCTTGGCTATCTTCCACTTTCATAGCAGCAGCGTGGCCAAGGCCTCCTGGGTTGAGAGCAAGGAGCAGCGACCCCGTGGGGTTTGAGGGAGCACATGAGCAGCACTCACTGCAAAGCTAAGGCAAAGAGCAGAGCTGGTGGGTGGTGCCTCCCCTCACCCCAAGGACATGGCTTGCAGAGGCCCAGGACACAGGCCAGGCAGGTGGGGATGGGGCTCTGGCCCAGCCTGGAGCAGCAGCAGGACTCCTGATTGTGCGGGTGGGTATGAGGTGGAGGCGAGGCATGCTGAAGAGGCGGACTACCAGGGATAGAGGGGCTTCCGCTTGTATATTCTTTCCGCCCAAATGTATCTTCCAGACTGTGGTCCCCAATCCTACACTTGGCCTCTTGCATTGGATCTACTTGAGTTGGGGGGCCTGCTCAGGGCCCTTCTACCCACTTAGCCCCTCACAACGTCAGTGCAAAACGTTCTTAGGGCGAAGCCCCTGAGTTCCCTGCACCCTTCACAGAGCTGCAGGGAATGGGGAAAAGGAAGGTGCTAGCTGGGGGCCTCCCCAAGCACTGGGAACTCCTTGCACATCTCTTGGACAATCATGCGGTCCATCTGGCACTGGGGCGAGGTCTCTTCCTCAGTCAGGATACGCCGAAGTGTAGCCTGCAGGTCCGACAGCCGATGGCGGTGCTGCAGGTAGGGTGTGGAGCGGACCACGGCATGCATCAGGGAGAGGTACTCCATGCGCAGCTGTGGGAAGAGCAGGCTGGCTCAAGGACCCCAGAGGTACTGCGACTGCCACCAGACAGGAACTAGCCACTGCCTCCTACAGACCCAGGGACACAGACCAGCTCACACAACATGAACGTCAGGCTATGTCCCTGACACCCACAGTGTACCTGGTACAGAACTGGCCTTCAACAGCTGTTACATAAGTGAACGAATGAGTCCTCCCAGCCACAGGGAATCCCAGAATAGGGCCTGCCCTGGGAAGTCCTGCCAGTCCTTCAGAGCTGGGTCCTTGAGGTGCCGCGTCTGTCAGCCGGAGGCCTTCTGCTTCTCACCCTATCCCTCTCTTTCGCCCTGGAAGACCTCATTCACACCTACAGTTTCAAACAGTATCACTGGCCTCATATTTCTCCTAAATCTGGCCTGTGAGCTCCAGGCAAGAATATCCAATCGCCTGCTTGCCATGTCTGCATATCTCAGAGAGCTCAAACCCACACAGCCAACATCAAACTCGATCTTCTCCCTCCTCCCTAAGCTGAAGGTTTCCTCATGTTCTCTATCTCACAGAAGCACAGTGCTAGTGACTCAATAGCATGGGCCTAAACAGGTGTGATGGTGATTAAACCAGGCCTGTAATCCCAGCACTCAGGAGGCTGAGGCAGGAGGACTGCTTTGAGTTCAAAGCCAGCCTGTACTACACAGTAAGACCTTGTCTCAAGGAAAAAACAAACAAACACACAACAACAATGAAAAACAGTCCTGAAATGTAGAGACTCTCTTTTACTCCTCTTTCCTGCATACCCCATATCTGATTCCTCTCCAAGAGCAAGCCATCTTATCTTTTTCATAGGCCCTCAGCCCATCTCTAACGCCCTCTCCCAACCTTCACTTCCAGCACCTCCAGTGTAATCAGTTCCAACAGGCCCCAAGACTTGACCCTAAGACTCCCAACCTACTGGCCTGACACCAGCACTTGTTCTCTCTGCCCCTAACATTCCTCATTTCTCTCTTTACCTCTGAATAGAGGAATCGATACCAAAATCTCCCATCAGCAGCATCACCCTGCCTGGTGGAGTCAGACCAAGGTGCTTGCACACCAAATGCCATCACTTGGGCAATCAACGAGGGCAGAGCTACGTGTGGCTCCTGACCTTCACTCAGGAACTCTCAGACGCTACGTGGCACTGCAGGGACTCCCTCTTTGCTGTCTGCTGCAGCACCCCCTACCTTCTCTGTCTTCCAAATCTAACTGTCTGGCTAGCTGGCTTTGTGCTTCATAGAAAACATAGAAGCAATCTCTCAGAAAGTCCATTTTTATCTCACCTGTCCCGGCCAGAATGAACTGCAGAGGTCCCCACTCCCAAAATGTCATCTGTCATCTATCCTTCCAGGCTCACGGCTCAGGACAGGCACAGTACCTCCCACCTCCCTGTCTCTGGATAGGGAGACATTCTCCACCTCGTCTCCTTCCAGCCCCCACCCCTGTCTTTCTGCTCCCTTTCCCAGAAAATTTACAAGAGTTGCCTCTATTTACTGCTTCCACTACCCCTCATCCCCACTCCTCAGTAACTTCAAATTCCCTCCAACTTTCCACTCATGTCCTCCACTCCACCGACCTCACCTGTCAGTCACTACTGACTGCCATACAGCAAACCCGACAGCCAAATCTCAGCCCCCAGTCGAGGTTCCTGCATCCCTCCTCCTGCACATGGTTCTGGCCCCTGCCTGCCTGGTTTTGTTCCTGGGCTCCTCCCTACGGGCCCTGCAGTGCCCTGCCAAGGGTGGGCTCCTTGCTGACCTTGCCCTTCTGTCCCATTTCCTCAACAATCATACTGGCACAGCTTCTGATCACAGCTCCGAACAAACAGCCCCAAAGTGGCTCTCTAGTCCCGGCCTGTTCCCCACTGCCTCCCTCATGCTCTCAGTGCCCAAATATCTATCAGGTATGGCCCCCATTTTAACACCAACAACACAAAACTCTGTTTTCCTCCCGAGAATTCTCCCCTCAGCACTCCCCACATCAGTCATCAGACTTCACCTGCCTAGCTGCTCAAGACGAATCCACCATCAAGCCCTGCCGAATTCCGTCCAGCACACCCAAAACCTGACCTCTTTCCATGATGTCTCCACACCCCACCAACCCCCGGGTTCCACTCTGCCCTTACGTGGTCTAGGTCCCACGAGGGGTCCTTAGACCACTTCCCCTTCCTTTGAGATTCCCCTGAAGCTGCAGCTCCCAAGGCGCCGTGTGTACGCCATGGCCCACCTTCACCTCCCATGCTCTCTGATGCAGCTTTCCCCAGAACCCCACTCCACATGGCCTCACAGCTGCCTCCTTTGGCTCCTCGCACACCTGTCCTGGTTTCTAAGTGGCCTCCCACACTTGCCTAGCTCCAGCAGCAGCCCTGTCCCCTCACGTTTCATGTCCACTCAGTGTCACCCACCCTTCTCTGGTTCAGTTTCCACCGTTTCCAACCCGCTGTGGCAACCCCCAGGCACCTTGTTTATTTTACTTTATTTTTGTTTTTTTGCTGGGGCTCGAACTCAGGGCCTTGTGCTTGCAAGGCAAGCACTTTAACCACTGAGCTACATCCCCAGCCCCACCCCCAGGTACCTTGTCTCCAGGTGAAAGGTCCGCGATGTGCCGTACAGTGATGTCGATGAGAGCCATCATGTCTGTGTGGTAGAAGATGGCAGCTGTCGTAGGGCTGCTGAATACATCCTGTAGGAACTTGAGGACAGAGTGCGGCGGCTGTGGTTCATGTCTGAAGATGCGCACGGGGTCATCTAGGAGGCAGGGGTCATGGGGTCAGCACAGCCTTTGCTGGGGTCCTAGGGTAACCGCAGAGGGGGAAACGGAATCACAGAAGATGCAGGTGGTACCCACACATATTCGGGGGCCCTCACCTCCTCTATTGAGAAGCAGTAGCAGCTTTTCGGAGAAGACCTTGACATTGGAGTGTTTGCTCAGGGCAGCCATGATGACGTTCTGGTCAGGTGCTGAGGAAGGACAGGGTGTAGACAAGACAAAACACAGCCTGCAAAGCCTCTCTGATCGGCCCCTCCCAGCTGGGTCCCATCCTCACCTGGCAGGTGCAGGTTGAGAGCCAGAAGCAGGTTCATGCAGAGGTCTGGCAGCTGCTCCGTGGTGTCCAGGGGTAGCCCGTCCTCAACAATGCTCAGCAGGAACTGGGCGAAGGGTGTGCCCAGGTGTTCTGGAAGAGGGCATACATGAGCCTGTAGTCTCCTCCTTCCCCTTGTGCCACTCAGATTCCTGGGCTTTCTGTGAGCCCTGAGGACACCCTATCCCTGCCAACCCTCAGACCGCGGGTCCCACCTCTGTGGCCTGCAGTCAGCAGGTCAGTGGTCTGCATTCTTACCATAGTGTGCATAGGGCACTGCCTCCCCCATGGAGAAGACCATGGCCAGGATGAGGGCAGAGTAACAGAGCTTCTGGTGGTCTGGGGTGGGAGACAGGCAGTCAGAGCCCTGCAGATGGCAGGAAGCCCAGCAGATGGGGGGACCCCTCCCAATGGCAGGATGCTCTCCCGCCCCAAGCTCACCCTGTGTGTCTGTCTGCATGTCCCGCGCCAGCTCCACAGGCAGCACAGATGACACAAGTGTGGAGATGATGGCTGCATCGAGGCCACACATGGCCCCAAAGCACTTGAGCAGCAGCAGCCGCAGTGATGCTCGGTGTTCCTGGTAGGGGACCCTGTGTGCTGAGTTTCCGGAACCCCCACACCTACCCACATCCCTCCAAGCACCCCTCCCCTCTGTCTGGCACACACCATTTGGTAATAAGCCACCAAGGCCAGGACAGACTCGAACTCATTCCTCTTGCACATTTTCTTGCAAACTTCAGGGTCTGCATCAGTCTGCAGGGAGGAGGAAGCGTGTGTCACTCAGTGAGCCTGGCTGTGTGGCCACATGGAAGCGAGAGGGGCATGTCTATGCAGGGGAGACTCCTAAGCATGAAAGAGGGATGTGGCAGGGGCACTGCTCACATGCTAGGGACATGTGTGGGCCCCACCAACCCGCACCAGAATATGCAGCAGCTCCTCCAGATAGCATTGGATGACACCCTCATCCTCATACAGGGCCCAGCTGCGCTGCTGGGCATCATCCTTCCTCCGAGCCAGGTCCGCAAAGATCACCTCTAGCCTCTGCTGGTCATGGCAGACCTGCCCAGAAGGCAGAGCTGTGCTCATGTCCTGGGGAGAGAGGGCAAGGCATGGCTCAGCACATCATCTCCAGGAAGCCCTTAACACCTGGACACTCAGGCCTACACTGAACTCAAATTCTGCATGACCCACAATGGGCAGGGGTTGACTCTGGTCTTGCTGACTTCCTGGGACATGATTCTGCATTAGGCAGCTCTGTGGGAGGTTCCCCAACAACCTGCCTCTCACTGCACACCCAGATAAACACCCCCATGACAAGGGTATGGACTCTACCACTTGCCTGAATGTGACTGATCCCTCAAGCTCCCATCCACCACCAGTGGCACTATGCCAGTCATCTTCCACCATGCACATTCTCCTGAAGCCTGTTGACCAGGCGCTGGTTGCTGTGCCCAGCATGGGTATGCTCCTGGCCACTGCCCTGTCACCCTAAGCCAGGACTGCGGGAAGAGCCCTAAGGAGGGACCCTGGCCAGCCAGCTCTCATTGCACACTCTGGGCTCACTGCCTTCAATCCTGCATCTGACCAGAGCCCTGCAGGAATTCCACAGCACTCTCTCATCTGGGCAGCAGGCAGGCCCCCATGACAGCTCTCCAAGCACAGACTTTTCACCACTGCCAAGGCCGGAAGGCACTGCTTGCACCCACCCGAGTCCATTGCTTCCCCACAGCCAGAGGACTCCTGGCCACCCACCTCTGGGCTCACTGCCACCTACTCCAGGCCACTCTCCTCCCACACCTGCTCTCTCCACGCTGGCCTTCTTCCCTTCCCCTGTGAGCCACACCTGGCCCTGCATCATGGCCCAAGGCCAGGCTGAGCCTCTGCCTCAGACACCCAGCCTCTCTTTCTTCTTCCTGCTTCAAACATCCCCAGTGCCCAGCCTAATGAAAGCCCAGAGCCAGGGTTGACAAATACCTGTCCATATGAGTTGGACACACATGTGTGGGGAAGAATGGGGCGGGGTGAGCCGGGTGGCCCAAGGGGAAGCTCCTGGCCATGCTGCCCCTCTCACCTTGCCCTCCACCAGCGAGAGGAGGACCTGCTCCATGACAGGTGAGCTGGCTGGCACAGAGGCTTGGATGTGACCCACTACAACGCCAATGGCCACGCGGCATAATTCGTGGCTCAGGCCAGTATTTCTCCGCACAAGCTCCATCAGCTCTGCCCCAATGGTCCTCGGTACAGCTGTCTCAGCCACTGCCTTCTCTTCTGTGGTCCCCAGGCTCAGGGAACCCAAGGACCCCAAATCATCAGGGGCTGAGGTTGTACGAACCACCACCTCCTTTGTAGGGGACTCAGGGGGTGATGCCTTGGAGGGAGAGGATAGGGCTTGGGACACTGTGTGGGTGCTTCTGTGGGGCACGGGTGGGGGAATGGGTGAGCAGCCAGGGCCCAGCTCAGAGGGACTGGAGCCAGTATAGAGTGTATCCAGAGAAGTGCTGTTGACTGAAGAGCCACTGGACACCGAACTGCACCCGGAGGGCGTGGTGTTGCAGCCGCCTGTGAGCAGAGGACGGATACTATGCTAGGGCAGTCCCCTGAGGCTCTCGCCCGTCCAACCCCAGAGCCCAGAGCTGCAGTACAGGTCCTATTGCCTCTGCTAGGCCCTGAGTCCCTACCAAGCCCAGAGCCCCCAAGCACCTAAAATGGGAGTCCTATCTTTTCCCCAAGCCTCTAGGCAGAGTACCCATTCCAAGCCCAGAGAGTGCCACCCCAATTCCCCTACCCTGCTTCTCACCACTTCCCAAGACCACCAGGGCCTCTCTATCTCGGCGCTTCACAGGCGGGGGTGGTGTAGCAGGTGCTGCTCGGCGAGGTTGGGGCGGGACCTGCAAGGATAGAAGTAGGATCTGAAGGGACAGGCTGCTGTCTGGCTCTCTGAGCTCTGGCTGAAGGCAGAGCTATGACTCTGGTTACATCTGAGTGGACCCCTGAGCCTCAGGATGAAGCCTTAAGCCCCACCTACCTCCTTCTCCAGGATGCCCTCACCATGTACCTGGTAGAGGGCTCCATCTGCCCCAAGATGCTCAGAACTGGGCAAGCTGTATTGCCGTTCAAACCCAGTTCGACACACCCCATTGGGCTGCCTAGAGGCGGCAGCATCCAGATGGTGGTCACTGGTGGATGCGGTCATAACTGCAGCACTGGAGGTCGAGGGACCTTTACGAGACAGGGTCTCTTTCCGATGGTGGATCAGCTTCCTGATGGGGACAGGGAAACTATGGCAAAGAGCACTGCACATGCCCACAGTCCTCACAGGTGCCTTGTGGAAGACTGGGACCCCACAGGCCCGGCCCTCACACCCCATTACCCATGCTCCACTACTGTGATCCTCACACTACCCCAGCCCCACCACACACATCCCTAATGCTCCCTGGAGAAGTCATCCGCCTCCCCAGCACTCACTGGAGGACTCCGCGCTGCTCCAGGCTGTACTTGCCACCATCCTGCATGGCTGTGTTGTGCACAGCCTCGATGGCCCGATCAATGGCTTGGAGGACATCCTGCTCTAAGCCCTGCAAGAGGTAAGCAGTCAGACCTGGGCCCAGGTAGGGGTGCTCAGCCCTGATCCAGCCCAGGAGGAAGCTGAGTGGAGGTCCATCTAAGGGGGTCTCAAACAGCATCCTTCAGGAAGCAGGGGCACAAGGGGCTGCTTCACACACAGGGCCCCAATCAAGGCTTCACCCCACAGAGAGGTTCTTCGCTCAGATGCCTCTGGAGACCTGGGGTCCAGAGCAAACCCTCAGCCCAGCAAGCCCCAGTCTGATGCCGGAACTGCACACCTCCTCCATCCCTGGGCTTGGTTCAGAGCCCAGGTTCAGATGCCAAGCAGCCTCCAGAGTCTGGAACCTTGAATCAGTCACTTTGGATCTTGCTGATGCTTTACAACATTAAGGTCACACCCCAGGACAGCCTTGTGCCTGCAGAGCCCCATGAAGGCCCTGGGAGCTGAGAATGAGCCAAGGGGGCCTCCCATCCCCCTCTCTGCCTTCAGCATTCATCTTCCCAAGCTGTCCCAGCCATTTGCAGACCTGCCCTGGGAAGAAGCTCTATGTCTATTGTAAAGGAAGGATGCAAGAGACAGACTTAGTACCTGCTCCAGGCTCAGGTCCTCCTCCTCAGCAACTCGGGGGACCAATCACCCAGCCCTGCCTGGACCCCTGCACTCATGGCCAGCCAGATATGCAAGCGCCTCAGAACTGAGGCGACTCACTTCGGAGCAGTGTGAGACGCTTCCCTGATGGGGGCAGACAGATGGATGCAGAGTCGGCAAAGCCCTTCAGGTGGCATGTACACCAGGGTTCAAGGAGACAAGAGATGAAGAGGGAGCAGAAAGAGAGAGTAAGACAGACCTGGAGAGAGGGACTTGGAGGCAGGCAGAGGGAGACAACAAAGGATGACAGTGCCAAAGACAGAGGGAGAGTCAGAAAGGAAAACGCCCAAATGGAAAGTCAGAATGAGACAGAGATACACAAGAAACCAAGATATAGGAGTATGCAGAAAGGAGCCAAGACACGGTGACAGAAAAGATGGCAGCCTCTTTGCTGTCCCCAAACACCCAGCCTCACTGGTCCCGCCTGAGGCCTATGCTCAGTAGGTGAAGAAGCAGGCCTTCCCCGGGAGGCCTCCTCACTCCAGACCCAGCAGCCCAACGCCAAGCACTCCTGAATGGGCTTGAGCTGAGGGGCTGAAAGGCTGAAGGACTGAGAGCCCATCCCCTCTGGTACAGACCAGATTATCTTGTTATTTCTATCCTGAACTGGTCTAGGACAGGATGTTTTCTAAAGCTAGGACTAGGACAGGGCAGGAGTGTCTGGCACAGGCCGGCTGTGAGCCCTCTTTCCCTGTGGTCAGAAA
>PVJO010001551.1:142539-169465 GCA_004026905.1 Hystrix cristata
TTTCAGAGGAAGGAAGTCTGTGAAATCAGGGCTTGACACACGGGGTGGGGTGGGGTGGGGGTGGGGAAGCAGAAGGGGCAGTGATGGGAGGGTCAGCAGGGGCTGGAGATTGGTTCAGGGATTCTTGCTAAGAGTTTAGGGGGTGGCTGTGTACAAAACAGTCAAAGACACTGAGATTTCAGGGCTTGGAGGTCACCAAGAGGAGGAGGATGTCTGTGGGCCCAGGGTCCAAGGGCGGGGGTGTTGAGCACCTGGAGGTGTTTAGAGAAATAGGTGGTGTCTAAGGTGGCCTAGTCTCAGCAGTAAAGGCAGTAGCTCCACGGTGGTGGTGGTGGGGGCTTTGGGGGTGGGGACACGGATCCTAGTGATCCCGGGAAGGGGAGTACTAAGGGCTGGGCTATCAGGGACTTGGTAACTGGAGTCTTTGGGTCTAGTTTTAGTCTATTCAGATGCAGGTTCCAATACCGGGATGCCTGAGGTCTCAAGGAGTCTCAGTCCCAGAGATAAGCTTTTGGCGGCTCCAGGGCTGAATGTCAAGGGCCTGGTGTTTTGTAAGGGCTGCTCACTCCCGGGGTCTCAGTGCCGACAGGCCTTGGGTCTCGGGGTCAGGGGCTCAAAGTCCTTGAGTGCAGGACGCTCGCCTCCGGGCCCGAAGGACCGCGGCCGCGGGTCGGTGCTCGGGGAGGCAGTCGCGGCCGCACACTCACCTGCAGACGGTGCAGGTAGGCAGGAGGCACGTAGCCGGTCTCGCCGCTGCGCGCCCGCGCCGCCAGCCACCAGTGCGCACTGCTGCGCTCCAGCACCAGAAAGGTCTCGCCCGCGGCGAACGCCAGCGCGTTGGGCTCCGCCGAGTGGAAGGCATACAGCGCGCGGTACATGGGGCCGGGCCGGACCTGACCGCGCCGCTCGAGGACCAGATACACGGCCGGGCTGCGGAGAGGACCAGGCCGAGAGAGCGCGCCGCCCCGCCCAGTCGCGGGAGACACCGCGCGTGCGCGCGCGTGCCCGCAAGCCGCAGCCCCGCCCCGGGAGCTTCAGCCCAGGGCCTGGAGCTCAGCGCCCCCTAGCGGCCCCAAGAGGCGTGGTAGGGCGGGGCACAGGCACCCCATTACCTCTTCTGACCCAACTACTCAGCTCTAGGCCCCCGACCCCGTCCCCAGCCTCCTCCCTCGGAGCCCCGCTGCCCGAGGTACAGCCAGCCTACAACAGTAAGGGCTGTCACTGTTGGTTCTGCCGGTAGGGAAGTCCCTCCCGGGCCAGCCCGGTGGGCACTGGAGCAGGCGTGGGTGGGATCTGTTCAGAGTCCTCCTGTCTTTTCTCCACACCCCATTTTCTATCAGGAGTCTGCACATCTTGTTCCCTCTGCCTGGATGCTCCTTTCCTCTCCCTCAAGAGTCAAGCTCTCACCCCTATCAAGTGCTAGCACCTTACTGTTTTATTGCCTTTATAGGACTTAAAAACCTGCAACACCTCCACCACCACCCCCGGCTTGGCAATACTGGGGATACCCACTCTAGACAAGTGTGCTACCAGAGCTTTTGTATTTTGAAACAGAATCTCCCTAAATTGTCCAGGCTGGCCATCCTCCTGCCTCAGCCTCTCAGTAGCTGGGATTACAGGCATACACCACCACACCAGCCAGATTCTTATTCTAAAAACTTTCAAAAGCACAGAGGAGGGCTGGCAAGGGGTAGGGAGTAGGATACCATATTGCCTCGGAGGCATGTTTGACCCATCACTTTCCCGTCAGCCCAAACCTCCAGGTCTTTGAAACCCTTGGAGTCAGTGCCTGGGAGGCCCTTCGAAGAGGCTCCAGGAGTGGGGAGTGTTCCCGGGACTGGTCACACAAGCTCCACTGCAGGCCTGAGCCCAGCAGCAGGGACCTGCTTTAGACACAGTGGGGTAGGTCCAGGGGGCCTGGGGAAGAAGCGCTCAGAGTTCAGATGAGGGACAGAGCTGCTAGAACCCGATATCCAGACCTAGGCTTTTCCACACCAGTGCTGGCTCTAAAATTCAAGACTCACCTCAGCCTCTCCTCCTCCTAACCACCCTCTAGGCAAAGAGCAGCAGTACCTTCCTGGTCTCCACTGGCTTGACTTTGTGAAGGACTGGTTTTACCCAGCGCAGCCTAGGGCTGGGTAGGAGTGGTGACAGGTGATATGGCCAAGGTCCACCCTCCCCAGAACAACTCTTCACTGTGCTCTGCCTTACCATGTGTCAGAGGGCTCCCCCTAGACCAGAGCCTGGTAGCTACCTGAGGCCCTGGCATTGGCTCCAGGATCTCTGACTAACAATGTCCACCCAATCAGCTGCTGCTAGTGGCACGGAAGGGACTCATGGTTTAGAGCACCTGCTACCCAACTTTGGCTTAAATTGTGTCAAATGTTGTTTTGGGGTAGGGGATGCTGGAAGAGTGATCTGGCAGACTAGAGGAACCTAACATATGTGTATAGGGGGTCTTTTTTGGGTGACCTCAGGTTACCAAGTTGGGGCACTGAAGACTTAGCCAAGAGACACTAGTGACTTTCAGCTCTATAGGGTAGGGGCAGTAGCAAGAATACTGCTGGGCTAGGGAAGAGGTCACAGCATGTGGTAAGGCTTCTGATGGTCAGGAGGGGGACCACGTGCCCCTAGAAAGAACAACAGCAGCACTACATACAATAAACAAAAAATCTGTATTAGAACATTTACACTCAGGGAAGAAAGAGGTATCTTCATCATCAAATTTGGAATGTTGAAGAGATAGTTAAAATAAATAGATTCTGAGCACAGACGGGGCTGGCTCAGGCTGGGGCTCACAGAGGCCACTGCGCATCAGCTCCAGGCTGCAGAGGCCACCAGCTGGCCATCCTGACATCCTCCCCGACTCAGCACAGCTGTGCCTGGGACAGTGTCTCTCAGCTCCTAGAGCAGCCAGCCAGCTCACTCACTCCCCACTCTCCTCACTGATCTCTGTGACAATGTCTATCAGGCTCTGAAGCCCAAAGATGTAACCAGCGTCCTGGCCCTCGTGTACCACACTGTCCTCGCCATACAGCCTGCAGGTGGTATGAGCAAAGTCAATCATGCGCACGTCGACAGAGCTGGCGCCGAGGGGCTTGTAGGCGTAGGCACCAGCAGATTCATCGGCCGACTCCTCTGACAGGTCCTCCAAGTCCTCAGCATCTGAGTCCAGGGCCACCTCAGGCCACTCTTTGCCATCATAGATCACCAGCAGGGAGCTCGAGTAGAAGCGATAGGACTCCTGTCGTTCCAGTACTGCCTTGAGCTCAGCTAGCTTCTTGAGTACAGGGCTCAGGAGCTCCCGGCGCAGGTACCGCCCATTGTGGAAGAACTGGAAGAGCGCCTCCTTGAAGCCCTGCACCGACAGCTTCCGCCCGTGGTACTTGTTCATAAACATGAGCTGCCCAGTGCCCGCCTGGTACACCTGAGAGAGAGACCAGCAGCTCAGGGGTACGGGCCACCTCAAGGCCTGGACCCTGGGGAAGTGTGGCAGTGTGACAGCCCAGATTCAGTCCTTTAGCTTGCTGATTACACTGGCCACACACAAACTGGTGGACGTTGTATCTGAATCACATCTGGTCACGGATTCCCACCCCCCTACTCTGCATCTGCGTCCGTAGAGAGAGCCTAACCCTCTTGCCTGTGTCCCTACTACTGGCCACACTCCAGACTTGGCCCGCAAGGTCAGCTTCAGAGGGATCACCTAGGTGTGCATGCTTTCTTTTTCAACCCGAAAGAAATACACTCACGTCAGGTTAATTGTGGAATTGTTAGGGCAAACAGAACCATGGCACGATGGGCCAGTGGATGTCCCAGACAGCCCTCCTCGTGCACTAGCACACTCCTCACCTGCATGCCACACACACGTACACCAATGACTGCAGATGTGCTCTGCTGACATTTTCTGATCTGGTTGGCTGCTTTCTCCTCTGAAGCATCATCGCCATGCTGGCGTGTACCCATCTTGAGGTCCAGAACACATGGTACTTCGTAGCGGGAAGTCAGGTTCTCTAGCAAGATGAATTCTAAGTGGTTAATTAAGGATAATACCCTGAAGAGGAAGTGCTACTGCATGGGGCCTGGGTACTCCCATGGCATAGGGCCTGGACAAGATGACCCAGACAAGTTTAAACCCACAGGGAGCTCCATTAATTGCACTGTCAAAGGGACCTGGCATGAGGGCAGCCAGCACCTAGACTCAACACAGTCCTGGGATCCCCAGCCTGGAAGACTCATTTGCCACTTCCTGAACTCCCTAGGTACAGGACCACAGTCCCAAAGCATACTGTGCTCAGTTACACACAGAAGAATAAGTTCAATACATCCTGTGGCCTTAAATGTGAGCTGTAAATACCAGTACAAATTCATGAAAATACTTTCCTTAAAAAAGTCCACTTCCCAGCTGTGTGCACTGAGGCGGCCAAGACATGATGACCAGAGGCAACGAGTGCCTCTCACATACAGCTTTCTCACCATTTTCCATGAACAGGAACCAGAACTCCCCGGAGGACAAACTGCTGAGTTATGGCTACTGCTCCTCACTGCATAGCCTACAAGCTAGGAATGCCTCATACTTTTTTTAAAGAGAGAAAAATATATACATTTTATGACCCCTGAAAATAAAATGATACTCAATTACAGTGACCATAAAATTTTATCAGAACACAGCATGCCTCTTCATTTGTATCACTGTCTATGACAAAATGGGAGAGGACTTTCTTAATCGTCTGACTTATCCCAAGCTATACGTCTGGGTTTAGTAAGACAGGTCAGCATGGAGTATCAGGCCTGATCTAACAAAATGGGAGAGTTGTGCCATAGACTATACGGTCAAAAAAAACCTGAACTATCTACTGTTTGGCCCTTTACTGAAAAAGTTTACTGAACCCTGCCTTAGAGAAATGTTCTAAATTCACATCTGGGACAGGAAATGTACAGAGCCATTTTCTAGACCATCTTTTTCACATCAGAAAGCAGAATAAGGTGGGCATGGTGGCGCATGCCTGTAATCCCAGGACTTGGGAGGCCAAGGCAGAAGGATCATCTAGAGTTTAAAACCAGACTGAGCTACATAGCAAGACCCTGTCTCAAAAAAAAAAAAAAAAAAGCAACAAAGGCTGGGGATTTAGCTCAGTGGTTAGAGTGCTTGCTTTGTAAGCACAAGGCCCTGAGTTCGATCCCCAGCACAAAAAAAAAAAAAAAAAAAAAAGAAGATAATAAAAGGACTGGGGAATGTAGTTTGGTGTTTTGGTGTGAAGGAATGGCCTGAACTGAGGTTCATTCCAAAACAAAACAACAACAAATCTCATTGATCTCCTCTGGAGCATGTCAGGGAACTTACTCATTATTCCAAACATCTACTAGGGAAAATAAGCATTTAACCTGCTGCTATGATTTAAATATGAAGTGCCCACCAAGGATTCATTTATTGAAGGCTTCACCCTCAATGCAGCCATTTTCCCAGATGGAGCCTGGAGGTGAACAGATCTTCGTGGCACCCATCTCAGCAGGGAATTAATCTGAAGGTGCTCCTGGGAGGGGGGCCCAGGGAGAGGAACCAGGTCAATGAGGGTGTGCCTTCTACGAGCATATCTTGCCCCCAGCCCCTTCCTCTTTCTCTGGCTCTTCCTTCACTCTCTGCTTCCCAGCAGCCATGAAGTGAGCAGCTTTCCTCTGCCAAGACCTTCTGCCATGATGTTTCTGCCTTGAAGCCAGGGACTGGAACCTCTCCTAAAATGCAGGTGTCCAGCAATGGAAAAATGACTAATACATTTGCCTTTCCTGTATAAAATGTACCTTGGGATAAGTACACAGTTGATGAGGAATAGTTGCTCTTTCCAGAATGATTCCAATAAATGAAAAAAATCACAATTGCCTAACAGCTGATTATGGTGTGGCACATGCCTGTACTCCCAGCACTCAGGGAGGCTGAGGCAGGAGGATTAAAATTTGAAAGATGCCCAGGTAACCTAACAAGATCCTGTCATAAAAAATAAAATACAGGGCGTTGGGGATTTACCTTAGTGGCAGAGCGCTTGCCTAGCAAGAACAAGGCCCAAAATCTGATCCCCAGCATTCCCCTACAAAAAATTTTTTCAAGAAAAAATGGTGAGTGATATTTAAAGACTTGAAGCATTTGAATCCAATGCAACTTGTGAACCTTTCAACTTTCTTTTTTCCCTTTTTTCTTTCTTTTTCTTCTTTGTCTGATGTTTTTTTGGGGGCAGGGTACTGGAGATCAAACTCAGGGCCTTGTGCTTGTTAGGCAAGCACTCTACCACTCGAGCTAAATCCCCAAAACCTTACTGTTCAATTTTTAAGACGTGAAAATGGTATTAAATGTTCTAAAATGGCCAGGCATGGTGGTGCATGCCTGTAATTCCAGCACTCTGGAGGGTGAGGTGGGAGGATCATTCCAAGTGGGAGGCCAGCCTGGGGTACAGAGTGACTTCAAGGGCAGCCTGAACTACATAGTGAGACCCTGTCTCAAAACAAACAAACAAAAATAGTTCTAAAATATTCTTTCTTTTAAAGATACACACTAATATGCATATGGGTGAAATGATGTACCTTAGATTTCCTTCAAAAACAATCTAGTTGGGAAAAAAATTTGTTTAAAAAGGGCTAGGTGTGTAAACCCAGTGGTAGAGTGCTTGTTCAGCAACCATGAGGCCCTGGGTTTAATCCCCAGCACTGCAGCTGTGAGGTGCTGGCTGTGAACAGTCACAATACAAGACTGACACAGTGGGCCAACTGTAAAATCTAGGTGACAAGTACTTCGGTGTTCCACGTATTATTTGATTTTTAACGTATTTTCCCTAATAAAAGTTAAATTCTGAGGAATGTCAACCTGTAAGATTAAAAAACAACCAAGACCACCAAAATAAGACCTTAACAGGCAAGAAGGGGAAACAAATGAAAGGGCCTGATGCTTCCCTTGTGCACAGCTCTGGAGTCTGTTCTCCCTACTTCTCAACCCTTGCAGGTGAGCACCGTGTGGAACTTTCTACAGAAGTCTGCAAACACAGACCAGCCCCTGCCATCATCCTCTAGGTTTCCAAGGCTATAGCCCACCTAATGTCGGCTGGGCCCTTCAGGGGTACCCATCTCTCCCAAAGTCCCCTACCACATTCCCCACCACCCACACACCTGGGCCAGCCTCTAGCTGTATGAGACGTGATATCTGCCCAGTAATCACAGGGCACGCCCTGCACAACCATAGGAGAAAACTTGACCATGGCTTACCCCAACCCTCCCAGAGCCTGCCCACTGTCTTGCCCCTCCCCCAACAGACAGAAGGCCTTGAAGAAAGGATACTGTACTGGTTCCGATGCTTGGCATTATCCTTCATTCTCTGTAACTGCTGCTGGTGACATTTCATGCTCCAAGGGTTATAGTGTTTAAGCTGGGAACTTATGTTTCCCTTTTTTTCTACACTGTAGTACAAGACTTCAGATTTCTTTAGCCACTCAAATTCTTCTTCTAACTTATGGCTATAAAGAGATAAAAATCCAATAAATCACAATGTCATAACAAAATTCAGTGTCACAGAGGAACAAGGAACTTTCTGAAGTGATGACAAGATGGATATTCCGATACAGTAATGGTTACCATGTACACCTGCCCAAACTCATCAAACACTTCTAATAGGTGCACTTTATCATAGGCATACCTCAAGAAAGCTGACTAAAAAAATGCTGGGAAAAACCTAAAACGTAAGAGCAGTCTCTGTACCCTAACTGAAAAGGTGGGCAGCCTCTACTCCCCTCTTCTAGTTAATACCAACCCTTGGTTTCTGGTACGCAAACTCCCTTGACTCTAAATGCTGGGGACTGGGAATAGAAATTCAGAATAGAAATTCCACAGGAATAAAGTTAACATATTTAAGTCATTTTATACACTTATTTATTTAGCAGTACTGAGGTCTGAACCTATAGTCTTCACGATGAGCTACATCCCAGCCTGTTTTTTAGTTTGAAACAGGGTGCTGCTAAAATTGGTAAGTTGCCCAGGTGGACTTGAACTTGCAATCCTCCTGCCTTAGCCTCCCACAATTCTGGGAAAATAGGTGTGCCCATCACACCCAGCTAATTTATACTTTATATCTTCACAAGCTCTACTAAGGCATGGAATGTGGATCAAGTTTCAGAGATGCCCTCCACGAGTGATGAGCAACCTGAGATAAAGGGAAGGTTCCCATCACATCTGTAGGTCACAGGAAAGGGCATGGCAAAGAACAACTGTGGAAGGAGTAAGTGAAAGAATTTCTTTCATAGCTACCACTTCAGATGTTTATCTAAAACAGCATGTCTTTTTTTGTTTTGAGACAGGCTCTTGCTATGTTGTTCAGACTGCCCTTGAACTCAGGGATCCTCCTGCCTCAGCCTCCCAAGTGCTGGAATTACAGGCATGCGCCACTGCACCCAGTCTAAAATGGTATGTCTTAACCCAGAGTTGATTAGAGATGCTGGCAGGCTGTGTGGGACTGATCACTGAGTGACAGGACACCTCTAAGTTTAGCTAAGAGTCCAGGGAACATGGCTAAAACCAAGATCCCCAACACCTCTCCCTGCAAAGAGCCAAAGTTCCCCTCTAAGTCTACACTCACCTCTTCATCTTCTCTTCTTTCCAGTGCTGACGCACCCAGTCCTTGGGCATTTTTTCCATTTCTAGGACGTGATGTTTTTTGTTTGTCCACCTTAGAAGCTTAGTTTTCGGTTCACAGTCTGAATTGTCTACAATGTCCACAGTTCCATGGTCCCCTTTTAATGGATATGCTACTAAACACAAGTTCCTGTCTTCATCTTCTTCAAAGCATACAGATACCACACCTGGGAAGGGGGTGAGGAGCAGAAAGAACTTTTTAATTCCACAGGAAAATGCGTTCTAAATAACATGATTGTAACATTTGTTTTTTTTCTTACCCTGTTCCTTAGTCTCTATGTTGCCAGAGGCCCCAAACTCATCTGCAAACCTAACAAATATCAAAACAGCTAGAAAAAAATGACACCATACAAGACAAGCAATTAGGGAGCAAACACAGCCAAGAGTCTTCCTCTCTAACTCAACAAGGCAAAAGCCAAAGAACTACAAGACACATTTTTCCATCATTGAAAATGTTTATTAATTTTTATGTAATTCTTCTAATCCTAAGAGAAATGCAAAAACATTGCTCTTTTATGTCCTTTGGGAATTTTGAATGACCCAAACAGAAACTCCAGCGGCCTGAAGACTGGCTTTAAAGCGCAGCCTGAGTAAGACTGGGTAAGGAAAGCAAAATAAACGGGCAAACAAAACAAGCCACACAGCACAACAGACATCCTAGCAAAGGTTTCCTGTAGTGCACCCACGCGATGAGTTTCCCAAGCCTTTTATCTTTCTCCGATATACTTTTATTGATCTTTGCAGTTTTGAGTCACAAAGAACAAAATGAGCACAGGCAGATAAGGCTGGGCAGGGAGCACAGACTGGCCTTGAAAGCAGCTCTCCCACTCGAGTCTCTAGGACCTGCCATGTGAGATTATACAGTCTTTGAGGAGGGGCTGTCAGGTGGGAACATTTCAGCAGGTGCCGACGAGCGCCTTACAACCGACTGGCTGAACACCTTTCCTGCCAGGCCTCTCTGCCCCAGGATCACTCAATCTCCTCAGTCCTTCTGCCTGCCCGCTCACTTGCTTGCTGCAGGGGAATGCGTGCTCAGAGAGACGACACTTCTGAGGTGGCCTCAGCTCTAGGTGCAGAGAAGCCGGGGTGGGGAACTCGGGGGGGTGGGGGCCACACTTCCCTGTGGCCACTGGGGAAAGGACCAGGGGAAAAATGGGGACAGGGGTGGCCAGCTAACAAGGGAACTTTGAACTCTGGCTTTGTCCTGGAAAAAAACAACAGAGAAGGACCAAGTGAGGGCCCCAACTCCTCCACCCCCGCCACAACACTCATGCATTTTAGTGTACAGATCAGCTCCCAGTACATTCTGTCTTTAAAAAACACACCATCAGTCCCAGAAGAATCTAAATTGTTTTAGTCTTTTGTACAGCCAGTAATAAACATTTAAAATTAATTTCTGTAATGGGTTCTCCATCAATTTACAAAAGACACCCCCTCCCCATGAAAGACCACACCATGTTGGTGGCTACTGATGTCCCCCCAAAAATGCACTGTAAAAAGGAAGAAAAAGTTGCCATATGTGAATCAAAGGGTTGATTTCACACAGCAATTTTGGGGACATTCCGTAATAGCTAAGGGCTGCAACTAATCAGCATAGTCCTCCCACTCCTGCATTCCATCTGACTCAATCCTGCTCCCAGCCTACCTAATCAACCAGACTTCTGGTTTCCTGGAGGTCAAAAAGCAGGCAGCAAGAATTCTGGGTAAAATCCTCCCCGTTTTTCCCCACTGTCTCCGGCCCATGGGGGACTATGGGTTACTGCGATCAAGAGCCACCTGAACACAAAACACAACTATGCTTCTACCAAAAATAAACTCAAAGCAAATCCACAAAACAAAACAGAATTGAGCAATCTTACCAGGACTTGAAAACTGAGGGTGTGAGGTGCTGGGCTGAGGGCCAAGAGGAGGAGGAGGAGGGAAAACAGAGTGTGTGGGAGGAGTGAGGGTTCCCAGGATGGCTGCCAGGGCCTTCCAAGGCCACAACCCCTCACATCTCACCAGACTGGTGACCCCTCTAGCAGCTGGGGGCTCACCTTTGTACTGGGGAGTGAATTTTCGCATCTCAGCTGGCAGAGTCTCGTAGAACTGATGCTCACGCGGGACCAGAGGCTTGCAAAGGGTTGTCTCATTGAAACGGAGAACACACGAATGCCCCCCAACTTGGTGGACAAAGGGCTCCAGCAGGATGCCCTTGGCGCGGGGCTCTACATCCATAGTCCTGAAGGCTGGGCTCATCCTCTGGACACAGGAGGCAGGGAGAAGGGGGAGGCAGTGGGGTCCAGTGGCCAGCGCGTCCTCCGTCTGTTTGTCTTTCCGTGCGTCCGTGTTGTCTCCACTCCTCAGCTTGTCGGCCTGGGTCACTCTACCAGAAGCAAACATAATGACGACATGTGGGTTGGAGGAAGCCTGGGAACCAAATGCCCAGCTATACAGCCACTGGCCCTTTCCCTCCAAGAGGAAGACAACAGCCACACCTCTGGTAGGGCTCCACCCACACTGCCCACACCAGCCCCACCTCTTTCCCAAGACAAACAGCCTCTGAGGGGGTGGGTCCAGGAAGGGAGGGAGTAGACAGGCAGAAACTAGGCTCCAGGGGTTCCTAAACAGCCAGGGCACCCACCACAGCATTACAAAACACAAACCCACAAGAGGGTAAAATGATGATTTCAAACATAATACTCGGATTACATCTTACCATGTAGTAAGACTGTCAAGCCTAAGGTCAATGGTGCCCAACTGTCTTCATTAATTATATTTTTATAGAATATATTTAAATACAAGGAAAACCACTGTATGCATCATCTAGGAAGACTTACGTACTCAAGGTGTCCACACATACACCCTCTGCCCAAGGCCAAAGACAAGCCCCATTAACCTTATTAGCAATGAAGCTTGGGCTCAGCTTTAATGATTAACGTCTGCATCTAAAAACACCTGATCAAGGCTGGCTAACTCCATTTAAAAAGATACACAGTGTTCCAGGTCACAGACTATTTTTATCAGCTCTAACCTGATCGCCAAACCAAAGTTGCGTGCTGGGGACAATCAGGGATCTTATCCAACAAGGATGGAGAGCTCCAGATCTCTTTATGCATCCACAGGCACACAACTGGACATGGGAAAGCACACTTCTGTACATTTCTTGTCAACTGCATTCCTTGTCAACTTCAGGGAATGTCAAGCTAGTTCTGTTTCCCGTCTGTAATTCACAGACATGCATCTCTAGTATCACACTGCTTACAGGGCTTGAACTACAGTATCTGGTGTAACAGGGGTCTTACTGGGAGTTCCCATGACTCCAAGCACCTGCTATGCACCAGGCTCATTACAGAAATTTCTTCTTGGTCCCATGATTACCTTCTATGAGGTCGACACTATTATTCCTGTTGTAAACAATGAAGTTGACTAGAGGAGGTTAGGAAAGACATCTTGGGAACCCAGTAAGCCACAGCTCCCAAGAAAGCCCTCCAAGTGGAGACTGTTAGATGCCCCCTTCAAGTGGCTATAGGACCCATGGTACTTCTGCCACGGTACAGCATTCCCACTATGCATAAGGAACATTCAGCTTGTTCCAATGAGCGTGCCTTCAGCTCAAATTTATATTTTCTATAGTAGCCTCTTTTTTAGTATATGTGCGCTGAAGCGAGCATGAGTAGCCTCTTTAAAAATGAGTTTAAGATGGTGATAATCTCTTTTCAGAGAGAAACTGGAACCAAGGACTAGGGATCAGTAAAATTTCCTATATGTGAAGAACAGTGATTCAAAGGTCCTGATTTCTAAACTGGCACTGACTTCCTTGTCACCAGAGAAATCCTCAGGAAGGCATGTAGTGAGTCCCAAGCCACACAAGCGAAGGGACCAGAAAGCCAAGCCCATCTAGCAATTCCAAACTCTCTCCAGAAGATGGAGCTCTGAGATGCCTGACCAGAGAAGCTCTCTCTGTAGTTCTGTACAAATAGGTTCACACTAGTCTACAGAAGACCCCCCATCACCCTGGAGACCCAAGCCCAGGGCCTTGCGATGGCAGGCAAGTGCTCTACCACCGAGCGACATCCCCAGCCCACAAAGAGCCCTCCTGATAAACACCACCAAAGGAAACTCATGGTCAGTCTGCCTGTACCAAAACCTGGGGCAGGTACTGTAATTATTAAAAGGTGAAGCCAGGCATAGTGGTGCACGCCTGTAATCCCAGCACTGGGGAGGCTGACAAAGAAGGATCACCTGGATTTCAAAGCCAGTCTTGGCTACATAGCGAGTTCAAGACCAGCCTGAACTATATAGCAAGAGAGACTCTGTCTCAGAAAAAAAGAAATTAAAAAATGTAAAAGTAACAAAATGCTTCTCACTGGCCAGGTATTAGAAACATAATCCACGGGGCTGGGGATTTAGCTCAGTGGTAGAGTGCCTGCCTAGCAAGCACAAGCCCCTGAGTTCGATCCCCAGCACCCGCCCCTCGAAAAATCATTCTCTGTGTGTGTTTGTGTGTATGTGTGTGTGTGTGTGTCTGTCTCTCTCTCATTCCCTACTGGGAACTGAACCTAGGAACTCTATGTAAGGACCAACCTAAAACTCTGTGCAAGCACCAGCCCCCAACCGTTTTAGAATTTTTATTTTAAAACAGGGTTGTGCTAAAACTCCCGCACTGACCTTGAGCTTTTGATCCTTCTGCTTCAGCCTCTGAAGAGGCTGAGACTGTAGGTGTGAGCCACCATGCTCAGCTTAGGGATCTCTTTAATGGTTTTTCAAAGCCCCAAATTCCAGTTACTATAAAGTCCATGCAAGGCACAGACTACATAACTAGGGAGGGTAGGAATAACTGCTAAATACTGTCTTTGGATTTAGCATCTATTTTAGCTTTCCGCATGGTCTCACAGCTGTCCATGAAACTATGGGATCTGCTAGAAACAATACCTTAATACTCTTTTTTTTTGGTACTAGGGATCAAACTCAGGGCCTTCAGCTTGCTAGGCAAGCACTCTGAGGTAGGAATAGGGCGTGGCTAAGGCTGGCTGGCAAGGGGACCTGACCTGGGGGAGTGGCTTGGACCTGACATCAGCCTGATTTTCAAGCATCACCCCTCACGTGAACTGAAGGAAGTTCTTGTGAGTTTCCACGAGAACTCCATTCCATAAATAGTAGCAACACCTGAAGGAAGTGCGCCTCCTTCTCTACTGCGCCACACCACCGCCACCGGGAAGGAGTTCTCCTTTTTCCCTCCCATGGAAGATGACGGCTGCGTCCCCAGCACCACTGCTACCATGCCTGTCTCATGGTAACCCCTACCGTGCCTTATAGGCCCAGTACCCATGTTGCTGTATCTATTGTTATGCTCAATTTTCCTTTTCTCCTTTTCTCTATACTCTTAAATAAAACTTTAGAACTACTTTTTGTCCCCCTCATTCAATTCTTTGCTTCAAGAGGGAAAGAACCCAGGAATATTGGAACCCATCAGATAACATAACCACTGAGCTAAACCCCCAGCCCAATATTCTTAACTTTTAAACTGTAGCAAATAAAGCAGCTATGACTCATGAAAGCCTCTAGCCCCTTAGCTCACACATCCAGAATTTAATGAGGCTGTAAGTGAGATCCATTGAGGCCACAGTCCCTCAAGAAAAGCCCCAGGGTCAAAGAGTCATGGCCACTTTGCCTCAAGAAAAGCCCCAGGGTTAAACAGTCATGGGATGCCAGAGGTATCATACAAAAACAACCCTTCCCACTCAAACCCTCTGCCTAAGGACTGCCCAGCATCTGATCAGCACACGTGCGTACAACCATAAAACTATACCATCATCGATGTTCAGTCTGGTCAGTCACTGAAATTCTCACCTGCTCACAGCAGGAATGTATAAGGGCACAGCCACTTGGACCGCAGGTCAGCAGATTGCTATGCCTGGGCACGGTCACTTGGGAGGCTAAATAAAGTCAGTGGACTGTTGAGCCCAACAGTTTGAGTCCAGCCTGGGCCATAAGACCCTGGCTCAAGCACACACACAAAGAGAGCTGGGGATGTAGCTCAGTGGCAGAGCAATTGCTTAGCCTGCACGGAGCTCTGGGTTCAACCTCCATCGCCACAAATATTGGTAGCAGCACTACTCGCAATAGCCAAAAGGTAGAAACAACCCAAATGTTCCTCAAATAGGTTAATGGATAACTAACCTGTGGTATATCCACAAAACAGAGCATCATGCAGGAATGGAAAGGAATAAAACAAAAGCATTATAGTGAAAGAAACTATATCATGAAAGATTCTATGCTGTGCTTCCATTTACATAAAATTCTAGAAAACTGACAAAACTATATAGTGATAAAAAGCAGATAAGTGGCTGCCAAAAGAGCCAAAGTGGGGGAACAGGACTACTAAGAGGCCAAAGAGAATTTTTAGGAAAGATAAAAATGTTCCATTTTGTGACTGGGACAGTGATTATGAGACTATAAATTTTCCAAAACACACACCAAATTACAGACTTAGAATTAAATAAATCTCATTGTGCATTATGTTTCAATAAAGGGATTAATTTTTCTAATACATTTTTGAATTCACAAACTTTGGAGGGATGGTTTGAGACAGGGTCTCACTATGTAGTTCAGGCTGGTCTTGAACTCACTATTGTAGCCCAGCCTGGCCTCAAACTCACAGAGACCTTCCTGCTTCAGCCTCCAAAGTGCTGACAGTACCTGTGAGCACCATCATGCCCAGCAAGAATTTATAAAATTTTTGAAAATACATTACTATTTTGATAATCAGAAATTATATTAAAAAGGTAACATTCACTGGTAAGTAGCTACTGCATACAATGTACTGGCTGGAAGTTCTTTCCCGCCCATTGTACCAGGGCTCATTCACCTCACTTGAACTGTCTCTGGCACAGTAAGCATCTCTGTTACTCCTGCCAAGGTCATCCTGAGCTGCTGTCTTCTCCACACAGTGGTGAAGAGCACCCAATGATGGT
This sequence comes from Hystrix cristata, assembly GCA_004026905.1. NCBI lineage: Eukaryota > Metazoa > Chordata > Mammalia > Rodentia > Hystricidae > Hystrix > Hystrix cristata. Next base: position 158,163 of record PVJO010001551.1, read on the forward strand.
AAAGACTTCAAAGACAGTCATGTTTTCCCTTGCAAATTCATGACACCCAAGTGCTTTCCAATGGCAACATATCCTAAGACCATCTGCTTCCCTTAAAGTCTGATTTTTAATCACAATCTCAACAGTAGCAGATTTTTACCAGTTACACGGTTGTTTCTACCAGTTACACAATTATCTTCTTTTCAGCTCTTGTAAAGTCAAAGCCAAAGCATCCTTCACTGACAAGAATCGGAACCAAAACACAAAGGTCTAATAAGCCTTTCCTTCAGACACCCCTAAGGAGAAAAACAACATAAAATCTGTTCCAGTTATAGTGGCTCCTTTGTTACTTCTCAGATATGCTTGAAAAATACCTACACAGAATCTTGGTACTTGCTATTCCCTTTGCTTCCTATCTTCCCAGATACCCCTCCCCTTGGCTCATTCTCTTAACTTCCTGCAACTCCATGCAAACATCATCTCTTTTACTTTGTCTTCACTATCACATCTAAATGCCACTTTAAAAAAAATTTTTTTTAATTTTGAGACAGGGTCTCACTATGTAGTTCAGGCTGGCCTTAAACTCACTGTGTAGCCCAGGCTGGCCTTGAACTCATGGAAATCCTCCTGCCTCAGCCTCTCAAGTGCTGGGATTACAAGCATGCACCACCATGCCCAGCTCCTTTTTAATTTTTCAGACAGGTTTTTGTTACATTGCCCAGACTGGCCTTGAGCTCCAGGATTCAAGTGATCCTTCTGCCTTAACCTCCCAAGTGGCTGGGACCACCTCAAATATCACCTCTTTCAGGAGAGCTTTTTGAGTCATTCTATCTAAAAGTGTCACTTTCCCAGCCACACTTCTTGACGTACCCCTGCTTTACTTTCTCCTTGTATTTATCATCATTTAACATATACTGTTCAATGTTAGCTGGATGTGGTGGCACATGCCTGCAATCCTAGCACTCAGGAGGCTGAGGCAAGAGGATTGCCTTGAGTTCAAGGGTAACCTGGACTACAGAGTGAGTTCAAGGCCAGCCTGAACTGCAGAACAAGACTCTGTCTCAAAGAACAAAAACCAAAAACAAACAAACAAACAAACCATTTATTTTCCTGTTGTCTCTTCCCACCCCACCTCCACTTGCAAACAAATCCCAGGAAGAGATGTTGATGCCTATGCTCAGTGCTGACCCCTCAGAGTCCAGGAGAGCCATCAGCACACAGCAGACACTCCACAGAACATGCTGTAGTCACTACTGCAGCCTAAGCAGCTGCCACAGAAGATCACACAACTGTTCAGTGAGTACTGTCACAATGTGGCATGCAGCACACTTCTCAAAATGTATTCCAAGCACTGACTAGTGTTTATTTTGCATTATTATTACCACCACATCCAGGCTGCATTCATTTAGGAGGATAAATGAAGGACCGGAATACTCATCTGGAATCTGTCATAGAAACATTCCATGTAAACAAAACCCGAGCTCTTAATGTGGTGACAATCAACCTTTTAGAAGTTCTCTCATGGAAAATCAAGAGAAAGTAAGACAGGGCAACTGGGCAAGGGATACTCCCAACACAGTGACAAAATCATCACCCTACACAGAACCAACCAGAAATCTGCTATATTCTCCTTCATTTGACTCTGGTACTGTTCATGGGACCAATGAGAAAATGTTTTTCAATCCTTTTTTTTGCATGTGGACACAACCAATCAAAAGCCACTATTTCTGATCTTTCATTTATGTTTAATAGGAAGTCAAACAAGTTTTTGATAAGATAGTCTATGTATGGCTCAACACCAAGTTGAGTGTTTGATAGCACAATTTTCTCAATGACAAAGAGAGGTAATCCATATGAGTTCTGAAGCTGAAAAAAACTTTTCCAAGCCATCAATAAAAGAAAGCAGATGGTATCAACCTAAGGAAGTGGCTGCATAACCCTTCTCTTCTCTCTATAGAAAGTTCTAGGCCAGGTATTAATAGTACATGCTTGTAATCCCACCACTTAGGAGGCTGAGGCAGGAGGAGAGCTGTGAATCTGAGACCAGCCTGGGCTCCATAGTGAGTTTAAGGCCAACCTGACCTCCATAACAACACCCTGTCTCAAAAAAAAAAAAAAAAAAAAAAGTTTTAGCACTCTGTCTTAGAAAGAGGCATCAAAATGCTGGCCCAAATGTAGCTGTTAAAGTGTGTAACTGCCTGATAAAATGTATAACTTTTTATGATTTTTTTCAATCTAAATAAACTTTCCCTTTCTTGTGTAATTTTGTTTTCATAATGCAAAATTCTATTTAAACATGGCACTTACAATTGTTATAATATTCACTTATAAATTAAATACTCTATTAATTTTAAGCACCTCAAAACTAGCCCTGTCCTAAGTGGCGAAATCATTATTTCCAGCCAGCTGTGGTGCACGCTGCCTGTGAATCCCAGTACAATGAGAGGCTGAGGAAGAAAGATCACAAGTTCAAGCCCAGTCTGGGCAATTTACCAACTTACTGAGAACCTGTCTCAAAATAAAAAACAAAAAATGGCTGGGGACAGAGGTCAGTGAGGCCCTCAATCCCAAATACAGTACTGGAGAGAAAAATAAATAAACCAATTACTCCTTTTTCAGTTTTTTGAATGTTTTGAACTTTTTTGTTTTGTTTTTATTTTGAGGTAAGTTCTGGCTACATAGTTCAGGCTGGGAAGGTCAGAGGAGGAAGAGACCAATTCCTCAATAACAACAGATATAAATGTGCCAAAAATGAGATCCTGTTTACCCAACACTCCTTGCAACTCTTCAAAGTAGACATACTATGATTATTGTGCTCACAGGTGGGTACACAAGGCACCTCATCACCTCGGCCTCACTACAGAAAAACAACAGTAGCTGAGGTGGAAGAATCACTGCTAAGAATGCTAGAATCGTAACTTTAACCTTAAAGAAGTTGCAGCTCAGCTGGGTGGCTATGATGGTCACCTGCATGCTGCAGCAGCTAATGAACCCACCAAAGCAGCAACACCAGAGAGACAAGGCACAAAAGCTCTACATCAACCTGACTCCCAAGTGCCAACACTAGGTGCTCATTTTTGCTTTCAACAGCATTTGATTCTAGTTTAATAAAAACTGCAACTTGTAACTGGGATTATTTCATGACAGCCATACAATGATGTAGCTCCCTCTCCAAAAGCCAACAGACAAATACAAGAGCAAATTGATCCAAAACTCTGGACAAACCTCTCTATAAGGGGCATAGTAGCCTCTCAGTTGCTTCTCCTCCTAGAATCACCAGCATCACCGTATGCCTGGGCTCTTTTCCTCATGAGACTCCCACCTCCAGAACTGTGACAACATAAATACTGTTGTAAGCTCCCTCCTAATTAGTCAAACCAAAACCAAACCAACCCAAACCAAAAAAAGACCCAAAAAACCTTCCACCTAAAACTGTAGCCCTACTACCTCAAGTAAATCTGAACTATTGATGGTGAGATGTCATATGCCCCTTTATCACATCAGTAAGATAGATTTGTAAGAATTAAGATAAATCTAGCAGTACAAAGAAAGCTTCGTGAACTCTCCAGGACAGAAAGCTGGCAGAATAGATACACTAGTTCTAGCCCCGAGGGGCTTCAACAATCACAAGGGTTCACGAAAAAAGTCTGAAATTCTTCAATCCAGAACAGGAGGAAACATTTCTGGTCACTTCACAGAAAGACCAGAACACAAAGAAGAACAGACGTGGCGAACACAGGTGAAGAAGCCTCCAGCACAACAAGAGTGCCAGCAGAGAGGGTTTCATGAATGGCACCTCCAACTGTTACCATCTTTATTATCCATGAGCAGTTTCCTATAGATGCTCACACCACTTCAGCAACATCTACATTTTACAAGTATTTAAAAACAAGGCAGGACTTTTTCTGTTGTAACTTCTTGTTTTACTACCTGTTCTGACCAGGAAAGCACATTTTGGAGATACTATACTCCCTACCATTTCAGTCTGAAATAAGTGGCCTCTTGGTGGCATAAAGAACAAAACTGAGCCGGGCATAGCAATGAACACCTGTAATCCCAGCACTTGGGAAGCTGAGGCAGGAGGACTGCCTTGAGTTCAACACCACCCTGAGCTATACAGCAAGACCTTGTCTTGAAAAAACAAAAATAAGGGCTGGGGATTTAGCTGAAGTGGTAAAGCGCTTACCTAGTAAGTGCAAGCCTCCCCCCCCCCGTGGCGGCCAAGTTCAATCATCAGCACAAAAAAAAAAAAAAAAAAAAAAAAAAAAAAAAAAAAAAAAAAAAAAAAAAAAAAAAAAAAAAAAAAGAAAGAAAAGGCAGGGGGGCTGAGGATGTAGGTCAGTGTGAAGGCCCTGAATTCAATCCCCAATACCAAAACAAATAAAGGAACAAAACACTTGCTTGTTGTTAAAATGTTAACTTTTGGCAACCATATATTGATAATGCTGGTGTGTGTCATCAATGGGTGAAGAGTTACTTGCTTTCCACAGCTTAATTCTTAACTATAAGACTGAATTGGCATAACTTCAATTAGAAGAAAGCCTATCGACAAACAGAAACCTGAATCCCACGTGCACCTGAGGAAGGTGCAGGTCACTCCTAGGGCCAAGAGATACTCACTGAATAAGTAAATGTCCTGCCACCATCCCACCCCACTGCCCACATAGAAACCAGCAAAAGGGCTCCATGCTATAGCCTTCCCTGTCACAGGGCCATCACCTGCAGGACACACTCTCACCACTGACAGCAAGACCAGCTGGACAGCACTCACCTGTTTCCTTCCTCTGTTCTGGGGGTGGGCCTGATTCAATGCCTTTAACAGAGTAGCGGTGTCCTTTAAAATATGCCAGAGTAAGAGAGGGTTTCAGAAAGACGGATGGGACAGTGGAGGGACTCTGTCCTGGAGAAGGATACAGGATTTGGGGGTGGTAATATACAGGAATTATGCATCTCAATAGTTTTTTTTTTTTAAATTCAGAGTTTTGTCTTGTTTTGGCAGTACTGGTACCACTACATGTCCTGCCCTTTTTCTTCACTGTAGTAAAATACACATAATGTAAAGTCTACTATTTTAACTCTATTTTTGGGTGCAGAGGCCAGTGGTCCATTCCCAGGACTATTTTATCTTTCTAAACCTAAACCATAGGCACTAAACAACTCTCCACTCCCCTCTCTCCACTACCCCTAGCAACCACCATTCCGTTTTCTATCTCTACAAATTTAAATACTCTAGGTATCTCATATAGATGGAGTCATTCAACATTTGTCCCCCATTTAAACATTCGTGTCTTACCGCTTTCAATGTCTTTCTGTATCTCTATGATTCCTTTTAAAGATTGCATAATATTCATGCATAATGCACTTACTGGCTTATTTGCTAACAATTATCTGCTATTACCAATTTTCAATTCTGCATGCTAAGCAAGCATTCTACCACTCAACGACATTCCCAGCAGTCACAGCCCAATTTTTTAAAAAATGAGCAAAAGGGGCTGGGGATTTTGCTCAGTGGTTAGAGTACTTGCCTAGCAAGCGCAAGGCCCTGAGTTCAATCCCCAGCACCAAAATAAATAAATAAATAAAAATAAAATAAAAAATAACAAAAATAAAAATGGGCAAAAGCAGCAGAGCATGGTGGTGCATACCTGTAAATCCCAGCACTTGGGAGGCTGAGGCAGGAGGACCGCCTCAAGTTCAAGGCCATCCTGGACTACACGCTGAGTTCAAGGCCAGACTGAACTACACAGCAAGACCCTGTCTCAATCAATCAATCAATCAATAAAAATAAAAAATAAATTGGTTATCTGAAGATGTAAAAACCAAAAGCAGAGGAAGTACCATTGTTCTCACGGTTCTGAGCCTGGCATGTTCTGAAGGAAGAAGAGAGCAGGAACATCCTTGCCACAACTGCAACCCCCAGGAGACCAAAAAGACTAAGACCAAACTGAAACCTGTCCACCATTGCCCAGCCCAGGCTTCCTTCTCATGGGGGCAGGGGCTGACAATCCTCAGGCTGTTTCCAGACATGTGTCCTACCATGGCAGAACCTCTTCAAGGTAAACTCTCCTATTCCATAGCACACTTAGCAGGGCACAGGGGACCCTGCCTTCTCCTTTGCACCCACACAGCCTCAGGCCCTGCTAAAAAGAAATTAAGAAAGAGGGGAGAGCATTAAAAACCTTGGTAAATGTCACACTGTGCTTAATAGAGGGGAGATTAATGTAGAGAATCTGAGACACTGGGGGCCTTGCTCCTGAAAAATGCACACGCACACTGAACTCTGCATGTAGTCTGAGGAGTGGCAATCATGGATACTATCTTTGGCAATGCTGATACTGGGGATCAAATTATCAGGATGAGAAAGACATTGGGCCTCCCAAATTAAAACAAATTTGTTTTGTTCACAAAGTCAGAAATAACTGAGAAAATACTAACTTGAGTTGCAGACACAAATATAAAAGTCAAGCACTCAAGAAATGTTCAGACAGTTGGGAGCACTGGGCTTGAAGCTGAAGTGATTCTAACCTGCAAATGCATTTAAGAATTATCTACAAAGGACCAAGACTTCCGTAACTGTGAACCTCATAAGAGCAAAGGGTACAGCAGGAGTGAAAGACTTGCAAAAAACACAAGGTGTAGGACATCTACCTCCTAGGAGTCAAATGTGAATTTCTTCCAAATTGCACGTGAAGAATCTAGTAGCCCTCAGTGCTGGCAAACCTATGGCACACGTGCTGCAGTGGGCTGTCTGTTATCACTGAAAGCTCTAAAAGGTTTGCCACCACTACCTTAGACCCTTTGGACCACAAGACACAAAGAGAGGAGAGGGTTTCCTACTATGTGTATGGACTCCGAGGTTCCTAACAGCCATCAGAGTTCATGGTTCAGCGCTTTTATCTTCAGAACCAGCTTGGTGTTCAGGCTGGTCTCTAACTTGCAATCCTCCCGCTGCAGCCTCCTGAGTAGCTGGGATTACAGGAATGAGCCAACAAGCCTGATATGGGGCTCATTTTTGAAAGAGCCTTGGTAGTTAGTTCTTCTCAACTTCTTTGCCAAAAAGATATATGAGTGACCCCTCCAAACCCAGCCACCAAACAAGCTTGGTAACTCATACCTGTAATCCCACCACTCTTGGAGGCTGAGATAGAATTCCAAGTGTGAGTCCAGTCTGGGCAACTTAGCAATTTAAGCAAGATCCTACCCAAAATAAAAAATTTAAAAAGGGCTGGGGATGTAGTGCAGTACAAAGGCCCTGGGTTCAATCCCAGTACCATAAAAAACAGCCACCAGAGTCAAAAGGTCTCAAAGCACAGTGATCAACAAATGTCAGCATATGGGAAACTCACCCAGATTGTTGCTTTAACAGGTAAGTTATAAGAAAAATAGACTGAGAACATATAAATTTAAGAAACAAAAGAATCATGTCAATCAAATTCCATGCACAGGTCTTATCTGAATTCTCATTTAAACACACCCTCTGTTAAAAACTCTTCAGTAAATACGACAATTTGATAAAAATTAAGGCATTAAGTTTTTTAAAGGCAGAATAATACTGTAGACTTCATGGCTAGCTCTTTGTCTTCTAGAGATACACTAAAATATTTATGATAAAATAACATTTTGGGATGGGTGTGGTGACACACACCTGTAATCCCAGCACTTGCAAAGTTGAGGCAGGTGAATTGCTGCAAATTCAAGGACGACTTGGGCTACCAATGAGTTCAAGGCCAGCCCAAACTACATAGTGAAACCCTGTCTCAAAACAATTTTCTAAAAAAAAATAACATTTTGTGGGGGCTGGAGTTTTAGCAAAGTACATCATTTGTGCAAAGCTCTGGGTCAGATCCGTAATACCACACTGTAACACAAACACTTCTGGACAGGCTTCCTTAAAAATTCAGGTTTTTCATGATGAATGTGATCATTATGTATACAATGTACCAATACATGTTCTTGGTAAAAAAAAAAAAAAAAGAAAAAAAAAAAACATTCAGGTTTTGGGGTTGGCGATTTAGCCCAGTGGTAGAGAGCTTGCCTAGCAAGCACAAGACCCCAAACTCGATCCCCAGCACCCCCTCCACCAAAAAAAGAAAAAATTCAGGTTTTGCTTTTTTTGGTAAAAGGCCAGACAGTAGCTGGGAGCGGAGGAGGTTTGGAGAGTACTGCAGAGTATGCAAAAAACAAGAGTGGCCAAAAATTGGTTAATTTCTAAAATTCGTAAAGAGTGGCAGATTCAAACCAACTGTGCATCATTTTGGCAAATTGTCTTTTCCTTCAAACTCCTGAGATGAACTCTAAATTCAATTTTTTGGGAAAAGGACATTTCCCCGCCATAAGAATATACTGCCAGGGGCTAGGGACTTAGCTCAAATGGTAGAGCAGCTGCCTAGCAAGCACAAGGCACTGAGTTTGATTTCTCAGCACCGAAAAAAAAAAAAAAAAAAAAAGAATATACTTCAAAACACTACTACTAGCCAGGCATGGTGGTACACACTGTGATCCCAGCACTTGGGAGGCTGAGGCAGGATCATCACAAGTTCAAGGCCAGCCTGGGATACATAGTTCCAAGCCAGCCTGGGATACACAGCAAGACACTGTCTCAAAAAAACCTAAAACAAAACAAAAACCAAACCAGGAAAAGCCATTTTAAAGACTGAAAAACTCTGAAACAAATGAAAAAAAATGTTTAAAAACACTACTACTACTTATTACTTGCATTAAATGGTATGCAAAAAGACAAAAACATTATTTTAAAAATAAAAATATACCTTGAAATGTAATCATATGAGAGTAATGATTTAACTTATTTCTGAACACAATCATCTCACTATGTAAAATAACCTCACTTTAAAGGCAAATTCTTCCCAAGGCATCCTCTCTATGAGCCAAACAATGGAAAATTTTCACCTCAGCAAGCTGGCCTCAGGGAGGCTCAAGCTCATCTCCCGTTGCCTGGATACGAGTGACATCTCTGGAGCTTACAGAAGACTCTGGGATCCCTCTGTAAGGGAGGCGGGCTAAGGTTCATCAGTCAGCAGCTGCTCCTGCCTGGCACATCCACCCTTCACACAGATGCAAGGCTGGCAGAGTACTGTCACCTAAGCAGCCTCAAAGTGCAACAGAAGTCTATTACATCTGTTAAACTGGTTTGCACAATTACATCACCTCCAGTCGTAGTTCTTATCCACCTGATTTCTAACAATGCCTGTAAATTCGACTCTAAGGTCAAGAAGCAAGTAAACCAACCTGAAGGACACTTAACAGTTTAACTGACCTTTTTCCAAAGAAAAAATTATTAGGCAATGAACTGGCTTGTTAATGTCAGATATGATAAAGTATTCATTTTATCACACCACTACCCTGAAATTTCTCTTAATACCAAGTTACATGATGCAATTATACAAACCCTGTAACAACCTACATAAATAAGCATTTTAGTTCACGTAAAATGTTATCCTGCTAAAAATACAAATACATACGGCAAACATTTTAAATAGCAGTACGCAACAAAATTACTGTAATCATGGACTTTCATTTTAAAAATTGCAATCTGCAGCATTTTTGTTACCTTTCAAAAGTTTCAGTACTTTTCTTTAGAACCATTCTTTCAGGTGGTTCTTATTTTATTATTATTCTATGTATATGTCTTTAACAAATTGTTTAATTCCAAGCAGTGATTAGCTCTATTTCACCTGGTATTAAAGAGTACAAGATTTTACGGGCTTTTACATTTCATCTTCACGCATTTTTCTTTCCTTTTTTTTTTTTTTTTTGCTGCTGGGGAATCGAACTCAGGGCCTTGTGCTTGCGAGGCAAGCACTCTAACCACTGAGCTAAATCCCCAGCCCCTTCACTCATTTTTCTACTGGTACAACTTTATTGATATTTGAGACAGAATAATCCTAAAATGAAACAAGTCATTAGAATGCAACACACAAAAACAGTCTGTACTGAAAGAAATGAAAGCTCCACTGATGGTGCAAACAGCCATATAATTAAGGCATCTTCTGATCCATTTTAAGACGCTTTTAAAAAGAACAGTAAGATCCCCAGCACCAAAAAAAAAAATAAATAAATAAATAAATAAATAAATAAATAAAAAGAACAATAAGTTACTCCCCATCCATTACGAACAGACGGCCCGAGTGACATTCACCGCCCAAAATGGCTGAGGTCTGCGGGCCTAGGTATTCACACCTGAGGCGCCGGGCTGACACCCGCCGGAGCGCGGAGAACGCAACCTCGACACCAGGACCTGGCGGACCCTCCAGTCAGAGGCGGGTCTTGCCCACCCAAAGGCGCGGGGAGACCTCTTTAAAGCCAGGAAAGACACCGCCTCCCAAGGCACAACCCCCCCTCACGGAGCGGAGAGCCTGCCCTCCCCAGAGCGGGGACATCTTCTCTGCCAGCCCTTCAGATACAACGCTGCTCTTCAACGGCCACGGGAAAGGTGGCTCCACAAAGACCCGGGACACCTCCCCTCACAATGACACCAAGAGACCCTCTGCCCGGACGACCTGGGGAGACCGCGCACGGTCAGGAACCCTGCCCCCAGCAGCCCGCTGGGCCCTCCCAGAGGCTGCGGATGGGGACCATGGGCACTGCGAAGCGGGAGTTACCTGCAGCCACCGCCCGGTCGCGCCGCGTTCCGTCCTATTGTTTCTCTTCCACCAAAATGGCGGCGTCCGCGGCGAGCCCCGCCCCCTGCGCCTCGCTCCCGGAGCCCCTCACTATTGGCTCGCACCGGACGCCGCGCACGCGGACTGAGAGCCCCGAAACGCGCTGTTGCTAAGGCACCGCGATTCGCTGCGGCGACTTCCGGAATGGGCAGTGACTGGGCGGGGCCAGAAAGGGGCGGAGCCTTGTTCTGCGGGTTCTGGGTACAAGGGGACGGACGCAGGTGGACTGTGGGTCAATAGGTGGACTGTAGGATTCCTGGAACACGGATGGGTAAACCAATCGTTCTGGCTTGTCCACTACTGAGGTGCTTCCCAGGGTGCTGGAACTTCAGGGCCGACCCCAAGACAGTCTCCAGTGAACTGAAAAGTTGGTCACCCTAGCAGAAGGTTGAACCGGACAGGACACGAAGAGTACCTGCGAGGCATGGAAGAGGGACCGTGGAGAGCAGATGGTGGCTGCAGATGGTGGACAGAGGCGTAGTGTGTAGACAGTGGACATCGCGTGCCATGGATTGGTGCACAGTGAGGAGACAGGGTGGCTGCAGAGTCCTCTGTGCACCGGTGGATGACCCAGTACCTGACTGAGGGTCACCAGGCTCCACACCACTGGATTCATCTAAGGGTCATTGCCCGGGCCCATATTGA